>JAKUCM010007670.1:0-52823 GCA_023374145.1 Lepidium sativum
ACATGTGATCTCTTTTAGCTAGATTCAAGCAACGTAATGTCATTTTTCACATGAGAAAGTGTGCTAAGCCAACTTAGAGTGGTATCATAGGTCTTTACATAACTAATTTTACCTTAATCTAAACGCTATGTCAACTGGTGAACCCTGTCATGAAGTATTTTGGTTGAGTTATGAAAGTCGAGTTTTATCCTAACGTATAGCCATGTTCATATGATCCTTCTAAACATGTGATCTCATTTAGCTAGGTTCAAGCAACTTAATGTCATTTTGACATGAGAAAGTGTGCTAAGCCAACTTAGAGTGGTATCATAGGTCTTAACATAACAATTTTACCTTAATCTAGACGCTATGTCTAATGGTGAACCCGTCATGAACTATTTTGGTTGAGTTATGAAGTCGAGTTTTATCCTAACGTATAGCCATGTTCATATGATCCTTCTAAACATGTGATCTCATTTAGCTAGGTTCAAGCAACTTAATGTCATTTTGACATGAGAAAGTGTGCTAAGCCAACTTAGAGTGGTATCATAGGTCTTAACATAACAATTTTACCTTAATCTAGACGCTATGTCTACTGGTGAACCCGTCATGAAGTATTTTGGTTGAGTTATAAAGTCGAGTTTTATCCTAACGTATAGCCATGTTCATATGATCCTTCTAAACATGTGATCTCATTTAGCTAGGTTCAAGCAACTTAATGTCATTTTGACATGAGAAAGTGTGCTAAGCCTACTTAGAGTGGTATCATAGGTCTTAACATAACAATTTTACCTTAATCTAGACGCTATGTCTACTAGTGAACCCGTCATGAACTATTTTGGTTGAGTTATGAAGTCGAGTTTTATCCTAAAGTATAGCCATGTTCATATGATCCTTCTAAACATGTGATCTCTTTTAGCTAGGTTCAAGCAACCTAATGTCATTTTGACATGAGAAAGAGTGCTAAGCCAACTTAGAGTGGTACCATAGGTCTTAACATAACCATTTTACCTTAATCTAGACGCTATGTCTAAAGGTGAACCCGTCATGAACTATTTTGGTTGAGTTATGAAGTCGACTTTTATCCTAACGTGTAGCCATGTTCATATGATCCTTCTAAACATGTGATCTCATTTAGCTAGGTTCAAGCAACTTAATGTCATTTTGACATGAGAAAGTGTGCTAAGCCTACTTAGAGTGGTATCATAGGTCTTAACATAACAATTTTACCTTAATCTATACGCTATGTCTACTGGTGAACCCGTCATGAAGTATTTTGGTTGAGTTATAAAGTCGAGTTTTATCCTAACGTATAGCCATGTTCATATGATCCTTCTAAACATGTGATCTCATTTAGCTAGGTTCAAGCAACTTAATGTCATTTTGACATGAGAAAGTGTGCTAAGCCCACTTAGAGTGGTATCGTAGGTCTTATCATAACCATTTTACCTTATTCTAGATACTATGTCTAATGGTGAACCCGTCATGAACTATTTTGGTTGAGTTATGAAGTCGAGTTTTATCCTAACGTCTAGCTATGTTCATATGATCCTTGTACACGTGTGATCTCTTTTAGCTAGATTCAAAGCAACGTAATGTCATTTTTCACATGAGAAACTGTGCTAAGCCAACTTAGAGTGGTACCATAGGTCTTAACATAACAATTTTACCTTAATCTAGACGCTATGTCTACTAGTGAACCTGTCATGAAGTATTTTGGTTGAGTTATAAAGTCGAGTTTTATCCTAACGTATAGCCATGTTCATATGATCCTTCTAAACATGTGATCTCATTTAGCTAGGTTCAAGCAACTTAATGTCATTTTGACATGAGAAAGTGTGCTAAGCCCACTTAGAGTGGTATCGTAGGTCTTATCATAACCATTTTACCTTATTCTAGACACTATGTCTAATGGTGAACCCGTCATGAACTATTTTGGTTGAGTTATGAAGTCGAGTTTTATCCTAACGTCTAGCTATGTTCATATGATTTTTGTACACGTGTGATCTCTTTTAGCTAGATCCAAAGCAACATAATGTCATTTTTCACATGAGAAAGTGTGCTAAGCCAACTTAGAGTGGTACCATAGGTCTTAACATAACAATTTTACCTTAATCTAGACGCTATGTCTACTGGTGAACCCGTCATGAAGTATTTTGGTTGAGTTATAAAGTCGAGTTTTATCCTAAGGTATAGCCATGTTCATATGATCCTTCTAAACATGTGATCTCATTTAGCTAGGTTCAAGCAACTTAATGTCATTTTGACATGAGAAAGTGTGCTAAGCCCACTTAGAGTGGTATCGTAGGTCTTAACATAACCATTTTACCTTATTCTAGACACTATGTCTAATGGTGAACCCGTCATGAACTATTTTGGTTGAATTATGAAGTCGAGTTTTATCCTAACGTCTAGCTATGTTCATATGATCCTTGTACACGTGTGATCTCTTTTAGCTAGATTCAAAGCAACGTAATGTCATTTTTCACATGAGAAAGTGTGCTAAGCCAACTTAGAGTGGTACCATAGGTCTTAACATAACAATTTTACCTTAATCTAGACGCTATGTCTACTGGTGAACCCGTCATGAACTATTTTGGTTGAGTTATGAAGTCGAGTTTTATCCTAAAGTATAGCCATGTTCATATGATCCTTGTACACGTGTGATCTCTTTTAGCTAGATTCAAAGCAACGTAATGTCATTTTTCACATGAGAAAGTGTGCTAAGCCAAGTTAGAGTGGTACCATAGGTCTGAACATAACAATTTTACCTTAATCTAGACGCTATGTCTACTGGTGAACCCGTCATGAACTATTTTGGTTGAGTTATGAAGTCGAGTTTTATCCTAAAGTATAGCCATGTTCATATGATCCTTGTACACGTGTGATCTCTTTTAGCTAGATTCAAAGCAACGTAATGTCATTTTTCACATGAGAAAGTGTGCTAAGCCAACTTAGAGTGGTACCATAGGTCTTAACATAACAATTTTACCTTAATCTAGACGCTATGTCTACTAGTGAACCCGTCATGAACTATTTTGGTTGAGTTATGAAGTCGAGTTTTATCCTAAAGTATAGCCATGTTCATATGATCCTTCTAAACATGTGATCTCTTTTAGCTAGGTTCAAGCAACTTAATGTCATTTTGACATGAGAAAGTGTGCTAAGCCTACTTAGAGTGGTACCATAGGTCTTAACATAACAATTTTACCTTAATCTAGACGCTATGTCTACTGGTGAACCCGTCATGAAGTATTTTGGTTGAGTTATAAAGTCGAGTTTTATCCTAACGTATAGCCATGTTCATATGATCCTTCTAAACATGTGATCTCATTTAGCTAGGTTCAAGCAACTTAATGTCATTTTGACATGAGAAAGTGTGCTAAGCCTACTTAGAGTGGTATCATAGGTCTTAACATAACAATTTTACCTTAATCTAGACGCTATGTCTACTGGTGAACCTGTCATGAAGTATTTTGGTTGAGTTATAAAGTCAAGTTTTATCCTAACGTATAGCCATGTTCATATGATCCTTCTAAACATGTGATCTCATTTAGCTAGGCTCAAGCAACTTAATGTCATTTTGACATGAGAAAGTGTGCTAAGCCCACTTAGAGTGGTATCGTAGGTCTTATCATAACCATTTTACCTTATTCTAGACACTATGTCTAATGGTGAACCCGTCATGAACTATTTTGGTTGAGTTATGAAGTCGAGTTTTATCCTAACGTCTAGCTATGTTCATATGATCCTTGTACACGTGTGATCTCTTTTAGCTAGATTCAAAGCAACGTAATGTCATTTTTCACATGAGAAAGTGTGCTAAGCCAACTTAGAGTGGTACCATAGGTCTTAACATAACAATTTTACCTTAATCTAGACGCTATGTCTACTAGTGAACCTGTCATGAACTATTTTGGTTGAGTTATGAAGTCGAGTTTTATCCTAAAGTATAGCCATGTTCATATGATCCTTGTACACGTGTGATCTCTTTTAGCTAGATTCAAAGCAACGTAATGTCATTTTTCACATGAGAAAGTGTGCTAAGCCAAGTTAGAGTGGTACCATAGGTCTGAACATAACAATTTTACCTTAATCTAGACGCTATGTCTACTGGTGAACCCGTCATGAACTATTTTGGTTGAGTTATGAAGTCGAGTTTTATCCTAAAGTATAGCCATGTTCATATGATCCTTGTACACGTGTGATCTCTTTTAGCTAGATTCAAAGCAACGTAATGTCATTTTTCACATGAGAAAGTGTGCTAAGCCAAGTTAGAGTGGTACCATAGGTCTTAACATAACAATTTTACCTTAATCTAGACGCTATGTCTACTGGTGAACCCGTCATGAACTATTTTGGTTGAGTTATGAAGTCGAGTTTTATCCTAAAGTATAGCCATGTTCATATGATCCTTCTAAACATGTGATCTCATTTAGCTAGGTTCAAGCAACTTAATGTCATTTTGACATGAGAAAGTGTGCTAAGCCTACTTAGAGTGGTATCATAGGTCTTAACATAACAATTTTACCTTAATCTAGACGCAATGTCTACTGGTGAACCCGTCATTAAGTATTTTGGTTGAGTTATAAAGTCGAGTTTTATCCTAACGTATAGCCATGTTCATATGATCCTTCTAAACATGTGATCTCATTTAGCTAGGTTCAAGCAACTTAATGTCATTTTGACATGAGAAAGTGTGCTAAGCCTACTTAGAGTGGTATCATAGGTCTTAACATAACAATTTTACCTTAATCTAGACGCTATGTCTACTGGTGAACCCGTCATGAAGTATTTTGGTTGAGTTATAAAGTCGAGTTTTATCCTAACGTATAGCCATGTTCATATGATCCTTCTAAACATGTGATCTCTTTTAGCTAGGTTTAAGCAACCTAATGTCATTTTGACATGAGAAAGAGTGCTAAGCCAACTTAGAGTGGTACCATAGGTCTTAACATAACCATTTTACCTTAATCTAGACGCTATGTCTATGTGAAAATTCTCAATAGTATGTGATTAGAGAAGAAGAGAATCTGATTGAGAATTGAGAAAGAGAGAGTTGGAAGAAGAGTCTTCTCATTTCTTAAGCTTTACAAATGTGGTTTACAACATATATATAGTAAGAGCACACGAAAACCCTACCTATACATACACATTACACTCTTTTATACAGTCCAAACACTAAAGACAAAACTTACCCGAAATGGGTACAAACCAAATCTGCCATAACAAAAGGGAAGGGAAGACTTTTCCCAATATGTTCCAACGGTCTTCAAGGAGTCACATGTGACTTTTCTGAGCCAAGTTACCACACATGTGACTTAGTTCCTTTCCAACAATGCTAACCAAGTTCTTCTTTGTAGTTAGACCCTTCCTTTTACTCGGTTCCTTGTTTAGCACTCCAACTGAAGCTTGTCTTATACTCCAGCTATTTAACTCTTTTAGTTTAACACTCCCCCTCAAGCTTGAATCCATAATGTGGATCATTAGGAACAAGCTTGAAAGTTGTAACTCCCCACCTCGTTAAAAACCTTAGTGGAAAACCCTTTTTGGGACAAAACCAACTAAGGGAAAAAGAGTATGGTTCATTGTTACGCCTTGGACAAATTAATTAGTCCAAGCTTCTCATATACAAACTCACACACCTTTGAGCTTGCAGCCTTAGTGAAAATGTCAGCCAATTGATCTGAGCTCCTTGTGTAACATGGCAAGATCACTCCTTGCTCCACCTTTTCTCGAACCTTGTGGCAATCAACCTCTATATGCTTTGTTCTTTCATGGAAGACTGAGTTAGAGGCAATGTGAATGGCAGCTTGATTATCACAATGCATTGTGATTGGTTCTTGAGTCTCAATCCCCAAATCTTTGAGCAACGCCTTTAGCCATATAAGTTCATCTGTGAGCTTCCTCATAGCTCTATATTCAGCCTCGGCACTTGAGCATGACACCACCTTCTGCTTCTTGCTCTTCCAAGTGACTAAATTGCCTCCAAGGAACGTGCAATACCCGGTGGTAGACTTGCGGTCTTGCCTATCTCCAGCCCAATCCGCATCACAGTATCCAACAAGAGTTGTGTTGTCATTTCTTCCCATCCATATGCCTTGCTCTGAAGTTCCTTTGAGATATCTCAAGATGCGATCCACCATTTCCCAATGGCACTTCTTCGGTGCTTGCATATGTTGACTTACTCGGTTCACTGCAAAACACAAATCCGGTCTAGTTATAGTAAGATAGATCAACTTACCAACCATTTTCCTGTATAGATGTACATCTTCAAATGGTTCATCATCTTTCTCCCCCTTGCACGTTGCTTTGTAGGCATCCTCAAGTGGTGTCTTTGCAATCCTTGTACCTACATCACACTCATTCAAAAGATCAAATGTGTACTTCCTTTGAGACAAGAAGAGGCCTTCCTTCGATCGGCACACTTCAATGCCAAGAAAGTACTTCATTTCGCCCAAATCCTTAATGTCAAAAACAGAATGAAGGTGTGTTTTGATACCTTTGATACCCATTTTGTCACTCCCGGTGATGATGATATCATCCACATACACAAGGACAACAACAATTCCATCCTTACCTTGTAGTGTGAAGAGGGTGTGGTCTGCCTCAGACTTCCTAAATCCATGGTCACGTAAGGTTTGACTCAACTTATGATACCAAGCTCTAGGAGATTGTTTAAGACCATAGATAGCTTTCCGAAGCCTTAAGACATTTCCTGGTGCCACAATGTGCTCCAATCCCGGTGGAGGATGCATGTATACCTCATCCTCCAGTTCTCCTTGTAGGAATGCATTCTTGACATCCATCTGCCACAATTCCCAATCAAGATTAGTAGCTAAAGACAACACTACACGTACCGTATGGAGTTTGGCAACCGGAGCAAATGTGTCGTGGTAGTCTTCTCCATAGGTTTGAGTAAACCCCCTCGCTACAAGTCTTGATTTGTGGCGTTCAATTTCTCCATTACTTTTGTATTTGATGGTGAAAAGCCATCTTGACGTTACAGCCTTCTTCCCTTTTGGAAGTTCAGAGTCGTCCCAAGTGTGATTCCTCTCCATTGCTCCATGCTCATTATCCACAGCATCTCTCCAAACCTTGTGCTCCTTGGCTTCTTCATAGGTATTAGGGATGAAGTGTTGATCAATCTTGCTGGTAAAAGCTTGATGAGCTATTGGAACGTGGGCTAAGGTGCACATAACTTGTGTTGGATGAGCTACTGCCTTGTTGTTATAGTACACACGTGTGTTAACCCAATTGGATGGATTCTTCCTCACTCTTGTGCTACGCCTTAGAAGTTGGTTTGGTGGTTCATTAGCACTTGATTCTGCCTCTGCATGGTTTTCTCCCAAGGGTGCTGACTCCTCCTCATTTATCGGAACACTGTTTGAGTCCTCCTCATATTGGTTTATAGGCACATGGTTATCAACACTCGGGTTATTGTTGGCAAGTGTACTTGGACCATCATCAGTCCTATGGTGGATTCGACCGTCAACAGATGAGTGATGTTGTCGAGGCGTGGCATCATGGGATGTGGATTGAGGAGGATTGGCAGCCACCACTCCAATCTTCTCCAAAATGTTTCGCAAGGAAGTGGCACGACTTGAGGGACCTGATTGAGCATTTTCAGATAGTCCTTGTAACTCTGACCAATTCTTTACGTCATAGTACCCCTTTGTCTCTATAAACTTCACATCCCGAGATACAAGCACCCTCCTCGTCTCTGGGATGTAACACTTATATCCTTTTTGAGTTGTCGAGTATCCAACAAACACTCCTTTAGTACTTTTAGCCTCTAACTTGTTTCTTTGATCTCCTGGTACCAAAACAAAGCCAACACAACCAAACACACGTAAATGATTAATTGATGGTTTTGTTTGAGTTAGTACCTCAAATGGAGAGACATCCTTTAACACTTTGGTAGGAAGTCGATTAATCACGTAACAAGCTGTCATCACCGCATCACTCCAAAAACGTTTTGGGACATTAGTGTGGAACATCATGGCTCTAGCAACCTCCATAAGGTGTCTATTCTTCCTTTCAGCCACACCATTTTGTTGAGGGGTGTACGGGCAGCTTGTTTGATGCATTATTCCGAGTTTGGCTACAAGTTGTTTGAATGAGTTGCTTGTGTATTCACCTCCATTATCTGTTCTTATGATTTTAATCTTTGCATTATAATGGTTAGTCACATAGGTTTGGAAATTGGTAAAAGCCTCTAGCACCCTATCTTTTGAAGGTAACAAAGTTAACCAAGTGTACTTGGATTTCTCATCTATAAAGGTGACAAAATACTTATGGTTTTCTCTAGACTCACAAGGAGAAGACCACACATCTGAGTGAATTAATTCAAAACAATGTTCATAAACGGTTGAGGACTTGGGAAACACCGATCTACAATGTTTACCAAGTATACAAGCCTCACAATCATCATTTTTAAAGGAAATACTAGGCAATAACAATCCTAAAGCACGTGAATGAGGATGACCAAGTCTAGCATGCCATAAAACATTCTCATCATTACTACAAGAACTAGATAAGCAAGATAAAGGTAAAGATAAATTCGGATCTTTCTCCACATCTTCAAGGAGATATAATCCATTTTTGGTGACACCTTCTCCAAGGACTTTGCCACTCTTAATATCCTGAAAACAAACTTTGTTAGGCTCAAATATAGCTCTACAATTAAGATCACTAACAGTCTTGCTTACACTCAACAAATTTGAGGTAAATGATGGCATGTAAAGGGCTTTAGAGCTCTTATCAAACAATTTTAAATCACCAATGCCTCTAATAGGAACTCTTTTACCATCAGCAATAATCACATTCCCTAAGGCTGGTTTTAAATTGCTAATCAACCTAGGGTTCTTAATCATATTATGAGATGCACCAGAATCTACCACAATTTGATCCGAAAATTTTGAAGCATGATAAGAGATACCAGAATCTTTGAGTGCCTTGATGGATTTGATGAGCTCTTCAAGGTCTGATTTCTTCACATATTCATTGTGGTTTACAGTCATAGCCTTTCCTTCAACCATTTGAGATGATGTGCTGGCTGCTGTGATGGTTTGAGCCTCCATTCCTTCAGTTGCAAGATTCGCTTTTGCCTTTTCCCATCTGTTTTGCTTGAGGTGGGGATGAAGTATCCAACAGCGGTCCTTAGAGTGACCTTTCTTCTTGCAATGGTCACATATCCACACCTTCTTCTCCTCTGGTCGGTATGAAGCTTTGTTAGCCATAGTAAGCTCCCCCTTACCACCAAGAAGACTTCTTGAACCTTGTTCTCTTTGAATGGATCCACACACTTCCTCCAAGCTTGGCAGCTTGTCTTGCCTCAAAAGATGCCTAACTAGGTCACCATAGGCTGGGTTTAGGTTCATCATAAGACCAAAGACCTTGTCTTGCTCAAGTCTTTCACCTAACACCGTTGGGTCCACCGTTGGGGGTCTTAGCATGTCAAGCTCAGCCCAAAGAGATCTATACTTCCCAAACCATTGAGTGAACTCCATATCTTCTTGGCTGAGATCATTGATAGCTTTCTTCACCTCATACACACGGCTGAGGTTTGATAGGTTGCCATAAACCTTCTTGAGAGTGTCCCATAATTGCTTAGCACTCTCACAGTAGGAATAAGCTTCATGGATTGCTGGGTCAAGAGAGCTTTGCATGATAACAAGAGCTACTTGGTCATCTTGGTACCACTTAGCGTCCTCATCCTCTACAGCCACAACTCCACTAGCTTCACCTTTCTTTTCTTTTTCAACAGACCTAGCCATCCTCTTTGGAGCTCCTCCTTCAACATGAGCCCAAAGTCCACGACCACACAACACAGATTTTATGGTTCTAGACCATAACAAGTAGTTCACTCCCTTGAGAGTGACATGAATACCAACAAGCTTTAAGTTATCCATCAGGTTTGACACAGAGGAAAGAAACAGAGAGATTTGGACAGAAAGATGGAGCTTTCAAACAATGGAGTTTCAAGAAGAGAGAGAAAGTTTCAGCAGATTAGATAAGAAAATTAGAGAGTTTCAGCGGATTAAATGAGTCATAAGAGATCTTATGCTCTGATACCATGTGAAAATTCTCAATAGTATGTGATTAGAGAAGAAGAGAATCTGACTGAGAATTGAGAAAGAGAGAGTTGGAAGAAGAGTCTTCTCATTTCTTAAGCTTTACAAATGTGGTTTACAACATATATATAGTAAGAGCACACGAAAACCCTACCTATACATACACATTACACTCTTTTATACAGTCCAAACACTAAAGACAAAACTTACCCGAAATGGGTACAAACCAAATCTGCCATAACAAAAGGGAAGGGAAGACTTTTCCCAATATGTTCCAACGGTCTTCAAGGAGTCACATGTGACTTTTCTGAGCCAAGTTACCACACATGTGACTTAGTTCCTTTCCAACAATGCTAACCAAGTTCTTCTTTGTAGTTAGACCCTTCCTTTTACTCGGTTCCTTGTTTAGCACTCCAACTGAAGCTTGTCTTATACTCCAGCTATTTAACTCTTTTAGTTTAACAGTCTAAAGGTGAACCCGTCATGAAGTATTTTGGTTGAGTTATGAAGTCGACTTTTATCCAAACGTATAGCCATGTTCATATGATCCTTCTAAACATGTGATCTCATTTAGCTAGGTTCAAACAACTTAATGTCATTTTGACATGAGAAAGTGTGCTAAGCCTACTTAGAGTGGTATCATAGGTCTTAACATAACAATTTTACCTTAATCTAGACGCTATGTCTACTAGTGAACCCGTCATGAAGTATTTTGGTTGAGTTATAAAGTCGAGTTTTATCCTAACGTATAGCCATGTTCATATGATCCTTCTAAACATGTGATCTCATTTAGCTAGGTTCAAGCAACTTAATGTCATTTTGACATGAGAAAGTGTGCTAAGCCCACTTAGAGTGGTATCGTAGGTCTTATCATAACCATTTTACCTTATTCTAGACACTATGTCTAATGGTGAACCCGTCATGAACTATTTTGGTTGAGTTATGAAGTCGAGTTTTATCCTAACGTCTAGCTATGTTCATATGATCCTTGTACACGTGTGATCTCTTTTAGCTAGATTCAAAGCAACGTAATGTCATTTTTCACATGAGAAAGTGTGCTAAGCCAACTTAGAGTGGTACCATAGGTCTTAACATAACAATTTTACCTTAATCTAGACGCTATGTCTACTGGTGAACCCGTCATGAACTATTTTGGTTGAGTTATGAAGTCGAGTTTTATCCTAAAGTATAGCCATGTTCATATGATCCTTGTACACGTGTGATCTCTTTTAGCTAGATTCAAAGCAACGTAATGTCATTTTTCACATGAGAAAGTGTGCTAAGCCAAGTTAGAGTGGTACCATAGGTCTTAACATAACAATTTTACCTTAATCTAGACGCTATGTCTACTGGTGAACCCGTCATGAACTATTTTGGTTGAGTTATGAAGTCAAGTTTTATCCTAACGTCTAGCTATGTTCATATGATCCTTGTACACGTGTGATCTCTTTTAGCTAGATTCAAAGCAACGTAATGTCATTTTTCACATGAGAAAGTGTGCTAAGCCAACTTAGAGTGGTACCATAGGTCTTAACATAACAATTTTACCTTAATCTAGACGCTATGTCTACTGGTGAACCCGTCATGAACTATTTTGGTTGAGTTATGAAGTCGAGTTTTATCCTAAAGTATAGTCATGTTCATATGATCCTTCTAAACATGTGATCTCATTTAGCTAGGTTCAAGCAACTTAATGTCATTTTGACATGAGAAAGTGTGCTAAGCCTACTTAGAGTGGTATCATAGGTCTTAACATAACAATTTTACCTTAATCTAGACGCTATGTCTACTGGTGAACCCGTCATGAAGTATTTTGGTTGAGTTATAAAGTCGAGTTTTATCCTAACGTATAGCCATGTTCATATGATCCTTCTAAACATGTGATCTCATTTAGCTAGGTTCAAGCAACTTAATGTCATTTTGACATGAGAAAGTGTGCTAAACCTACTTAGAGTGGTATCGTAGGTCTTAACATAACAATTTTACCTTAATCTAGACGCTATGTCTACTGGTGAACCCGTCATGAAGTATTTTGGTTGAGTTATAAAGTCGAGTTTTATCCTAACGTATAGCCGTGTTCATATGATCCTTCTAAACATGTGATCTCATTTAGCTAGGTTCAAGCAACTTAATGTCATTTTGACATGAGAAAGTGTGCTAAGCCCACTTAGAGTGGTATCGTAGGTCTTAACATAACCATTTTACCTTATTCTAGACACTATCTCTAATGGTGAACCCGTCATGAACTATTTTGGTTGAGTTATGAAGTCGAGTTTTATCCTAACGTCTAGCTATGTTCATATGATCCTTGTACACGTGTGATCTCTTTTAGCTAGATTCAAAGCAACGTAATGTCATTTTTCACATGAGAAAGTGTGCTAAGCCAACTTAGAGTGGTACCATAGGTCTTAACATAACAATTTTACCTTAATCTAGACGCTATGTCTACTGGTGAACCCGTCATGAACTATTTTGGTTGAGTTATGAAGTCGAGTTTTATCCTAAAGTATAGCCATGTTCATATGATCCTTCTAAACATGTGATCTCTTTTAGCTAGGTTCAAGCAACCTAATGTCATTTTGACATGAGAAAGAGTGCTAAGCCAACTTAGAGTGGTACCATAGGTCTTAACATAACCATTTTACCTTAATCTAGTTGCTATGTCTAAAGGTGAACCCGTCATGAAGTATTTTGGTTGAGTTATGAAGTCGACTTTTATCCTAACGTATAACCATGTTCATATGATCCTTCTAAACATGTGATCTCATTTAGCTAGGTTCAAGCAACTTAATGTCATTTTGACATGAGAAAGAGTGCTAAGCCAACTTAGAGTGGTACCATAGGTCTTAACATAACCATTTTACCTTAATCTAGACGCTATGTCTAAAGGTGAACCCGTCATGAACTATTTTGGTTGAGTTATGAAGTCGACTTTTATCCTAACGTATAGCCATGTTCATATGATCCTTCTAAACATGTGATCTCATTTAGCTAGGTTCAAGCAACTTAATGTCATTTTGACATGAGAAAGTGTGCTAAACCTACTTAGAGTGGTATCATAGGTCTTAACATAACAATTTTACCTTAATCTAGACGCTATGTCTACTGGTGAACCCGTCATGAACTATTTTGGTTGAGTTATGAAGTCAAGTTTTATCCTAACGTCTAGCTATGTTCATATGATCCTTGTACACGTGTGATCTCTTTTAGCTAGATTCAAAGCAACGTAATGTCATTTTTCACATGAGAAAGTGTGCTAAGCCAACTTAGAGTGGTACCATAGGTCTTAACATAACAATTTTACCTTAATCTAGACGCTATGTCTACTGGTGAACCCGTCATGAACTATTTTGGTTGAGTTATGAAGTCGACTTTTATCCAAACGTATAGCCATGTTCATATGATCCTTCTAAACATGTGATCTCATTTAGCTAGGTTCAAACAACTTAATGTCATTTTGACATGAGAAAGTGTGCTAAGCCTACTTAGAGTGGTATCATAGGTCTTAACATAACAATTTTACCTTAATCTAGACGCTATGTCTACTAGTGAACCCGTCATGAAGTATTTTGGTTGAGTTATAAAGTCGAGTTTTATCCTAACGTATAGCCATGTTCATATGATCCTTCTAAACATGTGATCTCATTTAGCTAGGTTCAAGCAACTTAATGTCATTTTGACATGAGAAAGTGTGCTAAGCCCACTTAGAGTGGTATCGTAGGTCTTATCATAACCATTTTACCTTATTCTAGACACTATGTCTAATGGTGAACCCGTCATGAACTATTTTGGTTGAGTTATGAAGTCGAGTTTTATCCTAACGTCTAGCTATGTTCATATGATCCTTGTACACGTGTGATCTCTTTTAGCTAGATTCAAAGCAACGTAATGTCATTTTTCACATGAGAAAGTGTGCTAAGCCAACTTAGAGTGGTACCATAGGTCTTAACATAACAATTTTACCTTAATCTAGACGCTATGTCTACTGGTGAACCCGTCATGAACTATTTTGGTTGAGTTATGAAGTCGAGTTTTATCCTAAAGTATAGCCATGTTCATATGATCCTTGTACACGTGTGATCTCTTTTAGCTAGATTCAAAGCAACGTAATGTCATTTTTCACATGAGAAAGTGTGCTAAGCCAACTTAGAGTGGTACCATAGGTCTTAACATAACAATTTTACCTTAATCTAGACGCTATGTCTACTGGTGAACCCGTCATGAACTATTTTGGTTGAGTTATGAAGTCGAGTTTTATCCTAAAGTATAGCCATGTTCATATGATCCTTCTAAACATGTGATCTCTTTTAGCTAGGTTCAAGCAACCTAATGTCATTTTGACATGAGAAAGAGTGCTAAGCCAACTTAGAGTGGTACCATAGGTCTTAACATAACCATTTTACCTTAATCTAGTTGCTATGTCTAAAGGTGAACCCGTCATGAAGTATTTTGGTTGAGTTATGAAGTCGACTTTTATCCTAACGTATAACCATGTTCATATGATCCTTCTAAACATGTGATCTCATTTAGCTAGGTTCAAGCAACTTAATGTCATTTTGACATGAGAAAGAGTGCTAAGCCAACTTAGAGTGGTACCATAGGTCTTAACATAACCATTTTACCTTAATCTAGACGCTATGTCTAAAGGTGAACCCGTCATGAACTATTTTGGTTGAGTTATGAAGTCGACTTTTATCCTAACGTATAGCCATGTTCATATGATCCTTCTAAACATGTGATCTCATTTAGCTAGGTTCAAGCAACTTAATGTCATTTTGACATGAGAAAGTGTGCTAAACCTACTTAGAGTGGTATCATAGGTCTTAACATAACAATTTTACCTTAATCTAGACGCTATGTCTACTGGTGAACCCGTCATGAACTATTTTGGTTGAGTTATGAAGTCAAGTTTTATCCTAACGTCTAGCTATGTTCATATGATCCTTGTACACGTGTGATCTCTTTTAGCTAGATTCAAAGCAACGTAATGTCATTTTTCACATGAGAAAGTGTGCTAAGCCAACTTAGAGTGGTACCATAGGTCTTAACATAACAATTTTACCTTAATCTAGACGCTATGTCTACTGGTGAACCCGTCATGAACTATTTTGGTTGAGTTATGAAGTCGACTTTTATCCAAACGTATAGCCATGTTCATATGATCCTTCTAAACATGTGATCTCATTTAGCTAGGTTCAAACAACTTAATGTCATTTTGACATGAGAAAGTGTGCTAAGCCTACTTAGAGTGGTATCATAGGTCTTAACATAACAATTTTACCTTAATCTAGACGCTATGTCTACTAGTGAACCCGTCATGAAGTATTTTGGTTGAGTTATAAAGTCGAGTTTTATCCTAACGTATAGCCATGTTCATATGATCCTTCTAAACATGTGATCTCATTTAGCTAGGTTCAAGCAACTTAATGTCATTTTGACATGAGAAAGTGTGCTAAGCCCACTTAGAGTGGTATCGTAGGTCTTAACATAACCATTTTACCTTATTCTAGACACTATGTCTAATGGTGAACCCGTCATGAACTATTTTGGTTGAGTTATGAAGTCGAGTTTTATCCTAACGTCTAGCTATGTTCATATGATCCTTGTACACGTGTGATCTCTTTTAGCTAGATTCAAAGCAACGTAATGTCATTTTTCACATGAGAAAGTGTGCTAAGCCAACTTAGAGTGGTACCATAGGTCTTAACATAACAATTTTACCTTAATCTAGACGCTATGTCTACTGGTGAACCCGTCATGAACTATTTTGGTTGAGTTATGAAGTCGAGTTTTATCCTAAAGTATAGCCATGTTCATATGATCCTTGTACACGTGTGATCTCTTTTAGCTAGATTCAAAGCAACGTAATGTCATTTTTCACATGAGAAAGTGTGCTAAGCCAAGTTAGAGTGGTACCATAGGTCTGAACATAACAATTTTACCTTAATCTAGACGCTATGTCTACTGGTGAACCCGTCATGAACTATTTTGGTTGAGTTATGAAGTCGAGTTTTATCCTAAAGTATAGCCATGTTCATATGATCCTTGTACACGTGTGATCTCTTTTAGCTAGATTCAAAGCAACGTAATGTCATTTTTCTAATGAGAAAGTGTGCTAAGCCTACTTAGAGTGGTATCATAGGTCTTAACATAACAATTTTACCTTAATCTAGACGCTATGTCTACTAGTGAACCCGTCATGAAGTATTTTGGTTGAGTTATAAAGTCGAGTTTTATCCTAACGTATAGCCATGTTCATATGATCCTTCTAAACATGTGATCTCATTTAGCTAGGTTCAAGCAACTTAATGTCATTTTGACATGAGAAAGTGTGCTAAGCCCACTTAGAGTGGTATCGTAGGTCTTATCATAACCATTTTACCTTATTCTAGACACTATGTCTAATGGTGAACCCGTCATGAACTATTTTGGTTGAGTTATGAAGTCGAGTTTTATCCTAACGTCTAGCTATGTTCATATGATCCTTGTACACGTGTGATCTCTTTTAGCTAGGTTCAAGCAACCTAATGTCATTTTGACATGAGAAAGAGTGCTAAGCCAACTTAGAGTGGTATCATAGGTCTTAACATAACAATTTTACCTTAATCTAGACGCTATGTCTACTGGTGAACCCGTCATGAAGTATTTTGGTTGAGTTATGAAGTCGAGTTTTATCCTAACGTATAGCCATGTTCATATGATCCTTCTAAACATGTGATCTCATTTAGCTAGGTTCAAGCAACTTAATGTCATTTTGACATGAGAAAGTGTGCTAAGCCTACTTAGAGTGGTATCATAGGTCTTAACATAACAATTTTACCTTAATCTAGACGCTATGTCTACTAGTGAACCCGTCATGAAGTATTTTGGTTGAGTTATAAAGTCGAGTTTTATCCTAACGTATAGCCATGTTCATATGATCCTTCTAAACATGTGATCTCATTTAGCTAGGTTCAAGCAACTTAATGTCATTTTGACATGAGAAAGTGTGCTAAGCCCACTTAGAGTGGTATCGTAGGTCTTATCATAACCATTTTACCTTATTCTAGACACTATGTCTAATGGTGAACCCGTCATGAACTATTTTGGTTGAGTTATGAAGTCGAGTTTTATCCTAACGTCTAGCTATGTTCATATGATCCTTGTACACGTGTGATCTCTTTTAGCTAGATTCAAAGCAACGTAATGTTATTTTTCACATGAGAAAGTGTGCTAAGCCAACTTAGAGTGGTACCATAGGTCTTATCATAACCATTTTACCTTATTCTAGACACTATGTCTAATGGTGAACCCGTCATGAACTATTTTGGTTGAGTTATGAAGTCGAGTTTTATCCTAACGTCTAGCTATGTTCATATGATCCTTCTAAACATGTGATCTCTTTTAGCTAGGTTCAAGCAACCTAATGTCATTTTGACATGAGAAAGAGTGCTAAGCCAACTTAGAGTGGTATCATAGGTCTTAACATAACAATTTTACCTTAATCTAGACGCTATGTCTACTGGTGAACCCGTCATGAAGTATTTTGGTTGAGTTATGAAGTCGAGTTTTATCCTAACGTATAGCCATGTTCATATGATCCTTCTAAACATGTGATCTCATTTAGCTAGGTTCAAGCAACTTAATGTCATTTTGACATGAGAAAGTGTGCTAAGCCTACTTAGAGTGGTATCATAGGTCTTAACATAACAATTTTACCTTAATCTAGACGCTATGTCTACTAGTGAACCCGTCATGAAGTATTTTGGTTGAGTTATAAAGTCGAGTTTTATCCTAACGTATAGCCATGTTCATATGATCCTTCTAAACATGTGATCTCATTTAGCTAGGTTCAAGCAACTTAATGTCATTTTGACATGAGAAAGTGTGCTAAGCCTACTTAGAGTGGTATCATAGGTCTTAACATAACAATTTTACCTTAATCTAGACGCTATGTCTACTGGTGAACCCGTCATGAAGTATTTTGGTTGAGTTATAAAGTCGACTTTTATCCTAACGTATAGCCATGTTCATATGATCCTTCTAAACATGTGATCTCATTTAGCTAGGTTCAAGCAACTTAATGTCATTTTGACATGAGAAAGTGTGCTAAGCCTACTTAGAGTGGTATCATAGGTCTTAACATAACAATTTTACCTTAATCTAGACGCTATGTCTACTGGTGAACCCGTCATGAAGTATTTTGGTTGAGTTATAAAGTCGAGTTTTATCCTAACGTATAGCCATGTTCATATGATCCTTCTAAACATGTGATCTCATTTAGCTAGGTTCAAGCAACTTAATGTCATTTTGACATGAGAAAGTGTGCTAAGCCTACTTAGAGTGGTATCATAGGTCTTAACATAACAATTTTACCTTAATCTAGACGCTATGTCTACTAGTGAACCCGTCATGAAGTATTTTGGTTGAGTTATAAAGTCGAGTTTTATCCTAACGTATAGCCATGTTCATATGATCCTTCTAAACATGTGATCTCATTTAGCTAGGTTCAAGCAACTTAATGTCATTTTGACATGAGAAAGTGTGCTAAGCCCACTTAGAGTGGTATCGTAGGTCTTATCATAACCATTTTACCTTATTCTAGACACTATGTCTAATGGTGAACCCGTCATGAACTATTTTGGTTGAGTTATGAAGTCGAGTTTTATCCTAACGTCTAGCTATGTTCATATGATCCTTGTACACGTGTGATCTCTTTTAGCTAGATTCAAAGCAACGTAATGTCATTTTTCACATGAGAAAGTGTGCTAAGCCTACTTAGAGTGGTACCATAGGTCTTAACATAACAATTTTACCTTAATCTAGACGCTATGTCTACTGGTAAACCCGTCATGAACTATTTTGGTTGAGTTATGAAGTCGAGTTTTATCCTAAAGTATAGCCATGTTCATATGATCCTTCTAAACATGTGATCTCATTTAGCTAGGTTCAAGCAACTTAATGTCATTTTGACATGAGAAAGTGTGCTAAGCCTACTTAGAGTGGTATCATAGGTCTTAACATAACAATTTTACCTTAATCTAGACGCTATGTCTACTGGTGAACCCGTCATGAAGTATTTTGGTTGAGTTATAAAGTCGAGTTTTATCCTAACGTATAGCCATGTTCATATGATCCTTCTAAACATGTGATCTCATTTAGCTAGGTTCAAGCAACTTAATGTCATTTTGACATGAGAAAGTGTGCTAAGCCTACTTAGAGTGGTATCATAGGTCTTAACATAACAATTTTTCCTTAATCTAGACGCTATGTCTACTAGTGAACCCGTCATGAAGTATTTTGGTTGAGTTATAAAGTCGAGTTTTATCCTAACGTATAGCCATGTTCATATGATCCTTCTAAACATGTGATCTCATTTAGCTAGGTTCAAGCAACTTAATGTCATTTTGACGTGCGAAAGTGTGCTAAGCCTACTTAGAGTGGTATCATAGGTCTTAACATAACAATTTTACCTTAATCTAGACGCTATGTCTACTGGTGAACCCGTCATGAAGTATTTTGGTTGAGTTATAAAGTCGAGTTTTATCCTAACGTATAGCCATGTTCATATGATCCTTCTAAACATGTGATCTCATTTAGCTAGGTTCAAGCAACTTAATGTCATTTTGACATGAGAAAGTGTGCTAAGCCAACTTAGAGTGGTACCATAGGTCTTAACATAACCATTTTACCTTAATCTAGACGCTATGTCTAAAGGTGAACCCGTCATGAACTATTTTGGTTGAGTTATGAAGTCGACTTTTATCCTAACGTATAGCCATGTTCATATGATCCTTCTAAACATGTGATCTCATTTAGCTAGGTTCAAGCAACTTAATGTCATTTTGACATGAGACAAGTGTGCTAAGCCTACTTAGAGTGGTATCATAGGTCTTAACATAACAATTTTACCTTAATCTAGACGCTATGTCTACTGGTGAACCCGTCATGAAGTATTTTGGTTGAGTTATAAAGTCGAGTTTTATCCTAACGTATAGCCATGTTCATATGATCCTTCTAAACATGTGATCTCATTTAGCTAGGTTCAAGCAACTTAATGTCATTTTGACATGAGAAAGTGTGCTAAGCCCACTTAGAGTGGTATCGTAGGTCTTATCATAACCATTTTACCTTATTCTAGACACTATGTCTAATGGTGAACCCGTCATGAACTATTTTGGTTGAGTTATGAAGTCGAGTTTTATCCTAACGTCTAGCTATGTTCATATGATCCTTGTACACGTGTGATCTCTTTTAGCTAGATTCAAAGCAACGTAATGTCATTTTTCACATGAGAAAGGAAAGTGTGCTAAGCCAACTTAGAGTGGTACCATAGGTCTTAACATAACAATTTTACCTTAATCTAGACGCTATGTCTACTAGTGAACCCGTCATGAAGTATTTTGGTTGAGTTATAAAGTCGAGTTTTATCCTAACGTATAGCCATGTTCATATGATCCTTCTAAACATGTGATCTCATTTAGCTAGGTTCAAGCAACTTAATGTCATTTTGACGTGCGAAAGTGTGCTAAGCCTACTTAGAGTGGTATCATAGGTCTTAACATAACAATTTTACCTTAATCTAGACGCTATGTCTACTGGTGAACCCGTCATGAAGTATTTTGGTTGAGTTATAAAGTCGAGTTTTATCCTAACGTATAGCCATGTTCATATGATCCTTCTAAACATGTGATCTCATTTAGCTAGGTTCAAGCAACTTAATGTCATTTTGACATGAGAAAGTGTGCTAAGCCAACTTAGAGTGGTACCATAGGTCTTAACATAACCATTTTACCTTAATCTAGACGCTATGTCTAAAGGTGAACCCGTCATGAACTATTTTGGTTGAGTTATGAAGTCGACTTTTATCCTAACGTATAGCCATGTTCATATGATCCTTCTAAACATGTGATCTCATTTAGCTAGGTTCAAGCAACTTAATGTCATTTTGACATGAGAAAGTGTGCTAAGCCTACTTAGAGTGGTATCATAGGTCTTAACATAACAATTTTACCTTAATCTAGACGCTATGTCTACTGGTGAACCCGTCATGAAGTATTTTGGTTGAGTTATAAAGTCGAGTTTTATCCTAACGTATAGCCATGTTCATATGATCCTTCTAAACATGTGATCTCATTTAGCTAGGTTCAAGCAACTTAATGTCATTTTGACATGAGAAAGTGTGCTAAGCCCACTTAGAGTGGTATCGTAGGTCTTATCATAACCATTTTACCTTATTCTAGACACTATGTCTAATGGTGAACCCGTCATGAACTATTTTGGTTGAGTTATGAAGTCGAGTTTTATCCTAACGTCTAGCTATGTTCATATGATCCTTGTACACGTGTGATCTCTTTTAGCTAGATTCAAAGCAACGTAATGTCATTTTTCACATGAGAAAGTGTGCTAAGCCAACTTAGAGTGGTACCATAGGTCTTAACATAACAATTTTACCTTAATCTAGACGCTATGTCTACTAGTGAACCCGTCATGAAGTATTTTGGTTGAGTTATAAAGTCGAGTTTTATCCTAACGTATAGCCATGTTCATATGATCCTTCTAAACATGTGATCTCATTTAGCTAGGTTCAAGCAACTTAATGTCATTTTGACATGAGAAAGTGTGCTAAGCCCAGTTAGAGTGGTATCGTAGGTCTTATCATAACCATTTTACCTTATTCTAGACACTATGTCTAATGGTGAACCCGTCATGAACTATTTTGGTTGAGTTATGAAGTCGAGTTTTATCCTAACGTCTAGCTATGTTCATATGATCCTTGTACACGTGTGATCTCTTTTAGCTAGATTCAAAGCAACGTAATGTCATTTTTCACATGAGAAAGTGTGCTAAGCCAACTTAGAGTGGTACCATAGGTCTTAACATAACAATTTTACCTTAATCTAGACGCTATGTCTACTGGTGAACCCGTCATGAAGTATTTTGGTTGAGTTATAAAGTCGAGTTTTATCCTAAGGTATAGCCATGTTCATATGATCCTTCTAAACATGTGATCTCATTTAGCTAGGTTCAAGCAACTTAATGTCATTTTGACATGAGAAAGTGTGCTAAGCCCACTTAGAGTGGTATCGTAGGTCTTAACATAACCATTTTACCTTATTCTAGACACTATGTCTAATGGTGAACCCGTCATGAACTATTTTGGTTGAGTTATGAAGTCGAGTTTTATCCTAACGTCTAGCTATGTTCATATGATCCTTGTACACGTGTGATCTCTTTTAGCTAGATTCAAAGCAACGTAATGTCATTTTTCACATGAGAAAGTGTGCTAAGCCAACTTAGAGTGGTACCATAGGTCTTAACATAACAATTTTACCTTAATCTAGACGCTATGTCTACTGGTGAACCCGTCATGAACTATTTTGGTTGAGTTATGAAGTCGAGTTTTATCCTAAAGTATAGCCATGTTCATATGATCCTTGTACACGTGTGATCTCTTTTAGCTAGATTCAAAGCAACGTAATGTCATTTTTCACATGAGAAAGTGTGCTAAGCCAAGTTAGAGTGGTACCATAGGTCTGAACATAACAATTTTACCTTAATCTAGACGCTATGTCTACTGGTGAACCCGTCATGAACTATTTTGGTTGAGTTATGAAGTCGAGTTTTATCCTAAAGTATAGCCATGTTCATATGATCCTTGTACACGTGTGATCTCTTTTAGCTAGATTCAAAGCAACGTAATGTCATTTTTCACATGAGAAAGTGTGCTAAGCCAAGTTAGAGTGGTACCATAGGTCTTAACATAACAATTTTACCTTAATCTAGACGCTATGTCTACTGGTGAACCCGTCATGAACTATTTTGGTTGAGTTATGAAGTCGAGTTTTATCCTAAAGTATAGCCATGTTCATATGATCCTTCTAAACATGTGATCTCATTTAGCTAGGTTCAAGCAACTTAATGTCATTTTGACATGAGAAAGTGTGCTAAGCCTACTTAGAGTGGTATCATAGGTCTTAACATAACAATTTTACCTTAATCTAGACGCTATGTCTACTGGTGAACCCGTCATGAAGTATTTTGGTTGAGTTATAAAGTCGAGTTTTATCCTAACGTATAGCCATGTTCATATGATCCTTCTAAACATGTGATCTCATTTAGCTAGGTTCAAGCAACTTAATGTCATTTTGACATGAGAAAGTGTGCTAAGCCTACTTAGAGTGGTATCATAGGTCTTAACATAACAATTTTACCTTAATCTAGACGCTATGTCTACTGGTGAACCCGTCATGAAGTATTTTGGTTGAGTTATAAAGTCGAGTTTTATCCTAACGTATAGCCATGTTCATATGATCCTTCTAAACATGTGATCTCATTTAGCTAGGTTCAAGCAACTTAATGTCATTTTGACATGAGAAAGTGTGCTAAGCCTACTTAGAGTGGTATCATAGGTCTTAACATAACAATTTTACCTTAATCTAGACGCTATGTCTACTAGTGAACCCGTCATGAAGTATTTTGGTTGAGTTATAAAGTCGAGTTTTATCCTAACGTATAGCCATGTTCATATGATCCTTCTAAACATGTGATCTCATTTAGCTAGGTTCAAGCAACTTAATGTCATTTTGACATGAGAAAGTGTGCTAAGCCCACTTAGAGTGGTATCGTAGGTCTTATCATAACCATTTTACCTTATTCTAGACACTATGTCTAATGGTGAACCCGTCATGAACTATTTTGGTTGAGTTATGAAGTCGAGTTTTATCCTAACGTCTAGCTATGTTCATATGATCCTTGTACACGTGTGATCTCTTTTAGCTAGATTCAAAGCAACGTAATGTTATTTTTCACATGAGAAAGTGTGCTAAGCCAACTTAGAGTGGTACCATAGGTCTTAACATAACAATTTTACCTTAATCTAGACGCTATGTCTACTGGTAAACCCGTCATGAAGTATTTTGGTTGAGTTATAAAGTCGAGTTTTATCCTAACGTATAGCCATGTTCATATGATCCTTCTAAACATGTGATCTCATTTAGCTAGGTTCAAGCAACTTAATGTCATTTTGACATGAGAAAGTGTGCTAAGCCTACTTAGAGTGGTATCATAGGTCTTAACATAACAATTTTACCTTAATCTAGACGCTATGTCTACTGGTGAACCCGTCATGAAGTATTTTGGTTGAGTTATAAAGTCGACTTTTATCCTAACGTATAGCCATGTTCATATGATCCTTCTAAACATGTGATCTCATTTAGCTAGGTTCAAGCAACTTAATGTCATTTTGACATGAGAAAGTGTGCTAAGCCTACTTAGAGTGGTATCATAGGTCTTAACATAACAATTTTACCTTAATCTAGACGCTATGTCTACTGGTGAACCCGTCATGAAGTATTTTGGTTGAGTTATAAAGTCGAGTTTTATCCTAACGTATAGCCATGTTCATATGATCCTTCTAAACATGTGATCTCATTTAGCTAGGTTCAAGCAACTTAATGTCATTTTGACATGAGAAAGTGTGCTAAGCCTACTTAGAGTGGTATCATAGGTCTTAACATAACAATTTTACCTTAATCTAGACGCTATGTCTACTAGTGAACCCGTCATGAAGTATTTTGGTTGAGTTATAAAGTCGAGTTTTATCCTAACGTATAGCCATGTTCATATGATCCTTCTAAACATGTGATCTCATTTAGCTAGGTTCAAGCAACTTAATGTCATTTTGACATGAGAAAGTGTGCTAAGCCTACTTAGAGTGGTATCATAGGTCTTAACATAACAATTTTACCTTAATCTAGACGCTATGTCTACTAGTGAACCCGTCATGAAGTATTTTGGTTGAGTTATAAAGTCGAGTTTTATCCTAACGTATAGCCATGTTCATATGATCCTTCTAAACATGTGATCTCATTTAGCTAGGTTCAAGCAACTTAATGTCATTTTGACATGAGAAAGTGTGCTAAGCCTACTTAGAGTGGTATCATAGGTCTTAACATAACAATTTTTCCTTAATCTAGACGCTATGTCTACTAGTGAACCCGTCATGAAGTATTTTGGTTGAGTTATAAAGTCGAGTTTTATCCTAACGTATAGCCATGTTCATATGATCCTTCTAAACATGTGATCTCATTTAGCTAGGTTCAAGCAACTTAATGTCATTTTGACGTGCGAAAGTGTGCTAAGCCTACTTAGAGTGGTATCATAGGTCTTAACATAACAATTTTACCTTAATCTAGACGCTATGTCTACTGGTGAACCCGTCATGAAGTATTTTGGTTGAGTTATGAAGTCGAGTTTTATCCTAACGTATAGCCATGTTCATATGATCCTTCTAAACATTCGATCTCATTTAGCTAGGTTCAAGCAACTTAATGTCATTTTGACATGAGAAAGTGTGCTAAACCCACTTAGAGTGGTATCGTAGGTCTTAACATAACCATTTTACCTTATTCTAGACACTATGTCTAATGGTGAACCCGTCATGAACTATTTTGGTTGAGTTATGAAGTCGAGTTTTATCCTAACGTCTAGCTATGTTCATATGATCCTTGTACACGTGTGATCTCTTTTAGCTAGATTCAAAGCAACGTAATGTCATTTTTCACATGAGAAAGTGTGCTAAGCCAACTTAGAGTGGTACCATAGGTCTTAACATAACAATTTTACCTTAATCTAGACACTATGTCTATTGGTAAACCCGTCATGAACTATTTTGGTTGAGTTATGAAGTCGAGTTTTATCCTAAAGTATAGCCATGTTCATATGATCCTTCTAAACATGTGATCTCATTTATTGGCCAAGCATCCTCACTAGGCCACACCAACAAAATCCCAGAGGCCTAGTGACATTTATCCTTAGGAAGATCGGAAGACGCGCATCACTTCGGTTGGGCGCGACTTCGGGAAAAAGAGAAGGCGTGAAGACGTAGGGCGCAAGGCAATGAGACTTGGGAAGCAAGGTGTGAGGCGACCGTTAGATGGAGAGGGTGTATGGGTCTTCCCCAACGGTCAAAGTGGTCCCGGGAATATGACCGTTGGGCGCGTGCAGCTTCAGAGTGGTCCCGGCTGGACGCGTGAAGAGCAGGTGGTCCCCTCCAGCCGCCAACGACCTCAGGTGGTCCCCTCCAGCTTCCAGCGACTTCTTCTCTCTTCTCTTCTTCTCCTTTGCGATTTTTCTGTTTATTTAAGAGGAACAATTGTATCTTTTAGGATCTATGGAGTTTTAATGGAAGCTCTCTTCATATTCTCTCAAAACACTCTCCAATCTCTTATTCTCTAAAGTTTTCGCATTGTGTACTCAAACTCACATGGTATCAGAGCAGTAATATCCTCTCACTATGCTTCCATTAATCTCTTTTCATCACTCTCTGTTTTTCTTCTCTATTGTTTAGTCCTTGAAATTCAAAACTCGCCGTGGAAAGCTTGGGTTCTACCTCCGGGGCGCATCCTCCTTGCGGCTCTTCTCAAAGTTTTGAAGAAAAAGGCTATCTTTGAGTCCTATATACAGAAAAGCTGGGATCTTTGGTGAGCTTTGGCATCAAAAGAGTAAGCTTTTCTCATTCAAACTCAAGGAAATCTCGAAATCTCTCTTGTGAAGCCTTACCGGAAGCGTGAAAGGGAAAAGGTCAAGTCTTTTCTCTCTTCTTGAAGTGGTGCTCTCTGGTGTTCTTAAGAGAAGACTTTTAGTCTCTCCTGTTCGTGATTTCAAGAAAGCTTCAACTTTTTAAGCCTCTCTTTGGGTCATTTCTCAGCCGGCACAAAAAAAGGTGTAATCTTTTCTTCTCAAAATGGATCCAAGTAAACTACAAGTGGTTCCTATTATGCTTAAAGGGCCGAATTACTTGCTGTGGGCTAGAGCTGCAAAGACTACCATCTGCACAAAGAAAGGCTATTGGAGTCATATAGTCAAAGATAGACCCTTAAAGAAGTCCACATCAAGTGAAGAAGATGAGGAAGTGCTTGATGAGGATGATGATTGGTTCCTCATGGATCAATCGGTCAAATCTATCATCTTGGGATCACTAGACAAACCCATATTAGAAGCCTACTACTACTGTGAGACAGCTAAAGACTTATGGGAATCCTTGAAGAAAGTATATGGTAATATTTCAAGTTTTACTCGGGTTTTTGAAGTTAAGAAGGAATTGAGTAGTCTTTATCAAGATGACATGGAATTTACGGAATACTTTGGTAGATTTAGATCTTTGTGGGCTGAGATGGATATGCTTAGACCAATGACATTGGAGCCTAAGGTAATTATGAGTAGAAGTGAAGAGGATAAAGTTCTCGGTTTGATGATGAATCTCAATCCATGTTACACGGATCTTGTTAAACATATCTTGAGGACTGCGGCTACTACTCATTCACTTCCTAGTCTTGAAGAAGTTTGTGCTCAAATCCAGAAGGAACAAGGGTCTATTGGTCTATTGGAAAGAAAGGGAAGTTCGGGTCTAATAATTGCCAACAAAGCTCAAGTTAAGACCGAAGATAAGAAGAGGCTAATATGTGAGCATTGTAAGAAGAAAGGTCATGCCAAAGATAAGTGCTGGATTCTTCACCCACACCTTAAGCCAGCCAAGTTCAAAGAAGCAAGGGCTAACCTCACTCAAGAGAAGTCGGATGAACCAAATCAATTGTCTCTAGCTCCTTTCTCTTCGGGTTCATCCTCTTTGGCTGGACAGCAAGAACAAGGAATTGCTGCCTCATCTTCTTTCCAAGGAGAGGTGATTAAGAAGGCAGACTTGGAAGCTCTTATTCAATCCCTTAAGTCCCTAAGGGATTCTGGTATTTGTCTCTTCTCACATTCCTTATTTAAGCCGATTATCATTGACTCGGGAGCCTCTCACCACATGATTAGTGATAGGGGGCTAATTAGTGATATTGAACCAGCTTTAGGGAGTGTGGTAATTGCTAATGGAGCTAAGGTATCGGTTAGGGGTGTAGGGAATTTAGGCTTACTTAACAAGAAAATGAAAGCTTTCTTTATGCCCGGTTTCTCCTCAAACTTGTTATCGGTTAGGAAAGTGGTAAATGATCTAAATTGTTATGTTATCTTTGGTCCTAATAGTGTTAAGTTTCAGGATATTAAGACTGGGAGCATGATCGGAGAAGGCAGAATCCAAGATGGATTGTACATCCTTGAAGATTCTAAGATGTTTTCTAAGTTTTATAACACTAATGTTGGTTTTTCGAATTCGGCTATTGGCTTGAAACCCTCTGTTTGGCATGCAAGGGCTGGCCACCCTCATTTTCGTGCTTTGAACCTTATGTTACCTCAATTATCCTTTGAAAATTTTAGTGATTGTGAAGCTTGCATATTAGGAAAACATTGCAAAACGGTTTATCCCTTATCATCAACCATTTATGATAATTGCTTTGATCTAGTTCATTCCGATGTATGGACTTCACCGTGCATATCTAGGGATAGACATAGATACTTTGTGACATTTATTGATGAGAAGTCAAAATACACATGGATAACCTTGATGCCATCGAAGGATAAAGTGTTTGATGCATTTAAAAATTTCGAAGCTTATATCACTAATCACTTTAATGCTAAATTGAAGGTATTACGAACGGATAATGGTGGTGAATATATGAGTCGTGTGTTCCAAGAACACCTTGCCAAACAAGGAATCCTTCACCAAACAAGTTGTCCTTATAATCCGCAACAAAATGGTGTAGCCGAACGTAAAAATCGACATCTAATGGAAATAACCCGAGCAATTATGTTTCATATGCACGTTCCAAAACATTTTTGGGGAGATGCTGTCATGACAGCATGCTATTTGATTAATCGAACCCCTACCAAGATTCTTCGGGATGTGTCTCCATTTAAGGTACTTAACAAAACTGAACCACATTTAGATCACTTACGTGTATTTGGGTGTCTTTGTTTTGTCTTAGTTCCCGGAGATCTTCGCAACAAGCTTGAAGCCAAAAGTAAACGGTGTATGTTTATTGGCTATTCTCCGACACAAAAAGGCTATAAGTGTTATGACCCGGAGTCAAGAAGAGTGTATGTGTCTCGTGATGTCAAATTCTTGGAAGATAGAGGATTGTATGATGCTACTACGTGGGATGACCTTCAGGACTTGTCCGAGCCAAATCTGGACCGAGCCGCCAGCTTGCGGCTTCTCCTCCAACATTTAGGTCTCTCTCGGGAAACGGATGCTGCACCCGCTGGGACGCGTCCTTCGAGCTCACAGTCTCCGCATCGATCCGTGCCTTCCGATACCGAGACACATACCCATGCTGTTCCCGACTCGACTTATAGTCCTTCTGCTAATGCTCCGGACGCATCCTACCCAACGTCTCCTCCAGTTCCGACTGTCAATCCGGCCGAGGACTCTAACTCGACCGCGTATACCGATCGGCCTGTGACTTCCGAGACGTCGGGCTTGCATGATGATGGGTCTGTTCTGGTTCGTGATTCTCAGCCCATTCAACCACTTCGTCGTAGTACAAGGGTGCGTAAGGATCCTTCACGATGGGTAGAAACACGGACATACTACAATGCCTTTGCAATAGCTCATCCAACTCAAGCGGTATTCTCTATGAACCTTGTACCATCTCAGTTTAAAGCTTTTCTTGGGAAGATTGAGCTGGATCAGGTACCCAAGACATTTGCTGAAGCTAGTCAAAACCCTGCCTGGATGGAGGCGGTGAATGCTGAAGCCGCCGCAATGGATGTCAATAACACATGGGCTGAGGCTGAACTTCCTCCGGGAAAGAAAGCCGTCTCTTGCAAATGGGTCTTTACCATTAAGTATAAGGCTAATGGAGAGATTGAACGCTACAAGGCACGTCTTGTTGCACGCGGCTTTACTCAAACCTACGGGAAGGATTATACAGACACCTTTGCTCCGGTTGCCAAGCTTCATACGGTAAGGGTTGTGCTTTCCTTAGCTACTAATCTATCTTGGGATTTATGGCAGATGGATGTCAAGAACGCTTTCCTTCAAGGAGAGCTTGAGGAGGAAGTGTATATGACTCCACCGCCGGGACTTGAGTCTAGGTTTGATCCAGGAAAGGTTCTCCGGCTTAGGAAAGCCATCTATGGGCTGAAGCAATCTCCAAGAGCTTGGTATCATAAACTGAGCCATACCCTTCGTGATCGTGGTTTTGTAAAGTCTGAAGCCGATCACACTTTGTTCACCTTCCGGCGGAATCAAGGACTTGTGGTTGTGCTCATTTATGTGGATGACCTTATCATCACCGGCGATGATAAGGAAGGTATCTCCCAAACTAAGTCTTATCTTCATTCTGTTTTTGACATCAAAGACTTGGGGGAGTTGACGTACTTTCTAGGGATTGAGATTTGTCGTTTCTCGGACGGCTTATTTCTCTCTCAACGAAAGTACACTTTAGATTTGTTGTGTGAGACAGGAATGGAGACTTCTAAGTCTGTCAAAACACCGATTGATGATGGTTACAAGGCTCATCGAGAGGGGGAGAATGCGGCTGAGCCATATGAGGATCCAATGCTGTACAGGCGACTTGTAGGTAAGCTTATTTACCTTACCATAACTCGTCCTGACCTCTGTTTTGCAGTAAACCAAGTCAGTCAGTACATGCAAACTCCCACAAAGCATCATTGGTCAATGCTTGAGCGCATCCTTCGGTACCTAAGAGGGAGTTCCAGCCAAGGCATTTGGATGGGTAAGCATAATAGTACTACAATATCTGGATATTGTGATGCTGATTGGGCAGGTGATAGGAACGATAGGAAGTCTACTACTGGTTTTTGCACATTCATTGGAGGGAACTTGGTGACTTGGAAGACCAAGAAGCAAAAGGTGGTGGCTTGCTCTACCGCAGAAGCAGAATACCGAGCAATGAGGAAACTAACGGATGAGTTGGTATGGCTCCGGAGTATTCTCAAAGATCTAGGGTATGACACCAATGAACCGACCATAATGCATTGCGACAATCAAGCAGCGATTCACATAGCCAACAACTCAGTCTTTCATGAGAGGACCAAGAGTATTGAAGTAGACTGCCACAAAGTTCGGGAACGCATAGCTCAGGGAGTGACCCTTCCGTGTTACACACCAAGTGGAGACCAATTGGCAGACATCTTCACCAAGGCAGCAAGCTCCAAGGTTTGCAACCATATTTATGGCAAACTTGGACTTGTAAGCCTTGACTGCCCTTGACCTCATGTCTCCTAACCTCAAAGTATACATGCTCTTTTTCCCTCATAAAGGTTTTGTCCCAATGGGTTTTCCTTTGTGAGGTTTTTACCGAGGTGTATGCTTTGGGGTTTCCAAGCTAAGTCTCTATTACATTGCGGCTTAGCTTGAGGGGGAGTATTGGCCAAGCATCCTCACTAGGCCACACCAACAAAATCCCAGAGGCCTAGTGACATTTATCCTTAGGAAGATCGGAAGACGCGCATCACTTCGGTTGGGCGCGACTTCGGGAAAAAGAGAAGGCGTGAAGACGTAGGGCGCAAGGCAATGAGACTTGGGAAGCAAGGTGTGAGGCGACCGTTAGATGGAGAGGGTGTATGGGTCTTCCCCAACGGTCAAAGTGGTCCCGGGAATATGACCGTTGGGCGCGTGCAGCTTCAGAGTGGTCCCGGCTGGACGCGTGAAGAGCAGGTGGTCCCCTCCAGCCGCCAACGACCTCAGGTGGTCCCCTCCAGCTTCCAGCGACTTCTTCTCTCTTCTCTTCTTCTCCTTTGCGATTTTTCTGTTTATTTAAGAGGAACAATTGTATCTTTTAGGATCTATGGAGTTTTAATGGAAGCTCTCTTCATATTCTCTCAAAACACTCTCCAATCTCTTATTCTCTAAAGTTTTCGCATTGTGTACTCAAACTCACATCATTTAGCTAGGTTCAAGCAACTTAATGTCATTTTGACATGAGAAAGTGTGCTAAGCCTACTTAGAGTGGTATCATAGGTCTTAACATAACAATTTTACCTTAATCTAGACGCTATGTCTACTGGTGAACCCGTCATGAAGTATTTTGGTTGAGTTATAAAGTCGAGTTTTATCCTAACGTATAGCCATGTTCATATGATCCTTCTAAACATGTGATCTCATTTAGCTAGGTTCAAGCAACTTAATGTCATTTTGACATGAGAAAGTGTGCTAAGCCTACTTAGAGTGGTATCATAGGTCTTAACATAACAATTTTACCTTAATCTAGACGCTATGTCTACTGGTGAACCCGTCATGAAGTATTTTGGTTGAGTTATAAAGTCGAGTTTTATCCTAACGTATAGCCATGTTCATATGATCCTTCTAAACATGTGATCTCATTTAGCTAGGTTCAAGCAACTTAATGTCATTTTGACATGAGAAAGTGTGCTAAGCCTACTTAGAGTGGTATCATAGGTCTTAACATAACAATTTTACCTTAATCTAGACGCTATGTCTACTGGTGAACCCGTCATGAAGTATTTTGGTTGAGTTATAAAGTCGAGTTTTATCCTAACGTATAGCCATGTTCATATGATCCTTCTAAACATGTGATCTCATTTAGCTAGGTTCAAGCAACTTAATGTCATTTTGACATGAGAAAGTGTGCTAAGCCTACTTAGAGTGGTATCATAGGTCTTAACATAACAATTTTACCTTAATCTAGACGCTATGTCTACTAGTGAACCCGTCATGAAGTATTTTGGTTGAGTTATAAAGTCGAGTTTTATCCTAACGTATAGCCATGTTCATATGATCCTTCTAAACATGTGATCTCATTTAGCTAGGTTCAAGCAACTTAATGTCATTTTGACATGAGAAAGTGTGCTAAGCCCACTTAGAGTGGTATCGTAGGTCTTAACATAACCATTTTACCTTATTCTAGACACTATGTCTAATGGTGAACCCGTCATGAACTATTTTGGTTGAGTTATGAAGTCGAGTTTTATCCTAACGTCTAGCTATGTTCATATGATCCTTGTACACGTGTGATCTCTTTTAGCTAGATTCAAAGCAACGTAATGTTATTTTTCACATGAGAAAGTGTGCTAAGCCAACTTAGAGTGGTACCATAGGTCTTATCATAACCATTTTACCTTATTCTAGACACTATGTCTAATGGTGAACCCGTCATGAACTATTTTGGTTGAGTTATAAAGTCGAGTTTTATCCTAACGTCTAGCTATGTTCATATGATCCTTCTAAACATGTGATCTCTTTTAGCTAGGTTCAAGCAACCTAATGTCATTTTGACATGAGAAAGAGTGCTAAGCCAACTTAGAGTGGTATCATAGGTCTTAACATAACAATTTTACCTTAATCTAGACGCTATGTCTACTGGTGAACCCGTCATGAAGTATTTTGGTTGAGTTATAAAGTCGAGTTTTATCCTAACGTATAGCCATGTTCATATGATCCTTCTAAACATGTGATCTCATTTAGCTAGGTTCAAGCAACTTAATGTCATTTTGACATGAGAAAGTGTGCTAAGCCTACTTAGAGTGGTATCATAGGTCTTAACATAACAATTTTACCTTAATCTAGACGCTATGTCTACTAGTGAACCCGTCATGAAGTGTTTTGGTTGAGTTATAAAGTCGAGTTTTATCCTAACGTATAGCCATGTTCATATGATCCTTCTAAACATGTGATCTCATTTAGCTAGGTTCAAGCAACTTAATGTCATTTTGACATGAGAAAGTGTGCTAAGCCTACTTAGAGTGGTATCATAGGTCTTAACATAACAATTTTACCTTAATCTAGACGCTATGTCTACTGGTGAACCCGTCATGAACTATTTTGGTTGAGTTATGAAGTCGAGTTTTATCCTAACGTCTAGCTATGTTCATATGATCCTTGTACACGTGTGATCTCTTTTAGCTAGATTCAAAGCAACGTAATGTCATTTTTCACATGAGAAAGTGTGCTAAGCCAACTTAGAGTGGTACCATAGGTCTTAACATAACAATTTTACCTTAATCTAGACGCTATGTCTACTGGTAAACCCGTCATGAACTATTTTGGTTGAGTTATGAAGTCGAGTTTTATCCTAAAGTATAGCCATGTTCATATGATCCTTCTAAACATGTGATCTCATTTAGCTAGGTTCAAGCAACCTAATGTCATTTTGACATGAGAAAGTGTGCTAAGCCTACTTAGAGTGGTATCATAGGTCTTAACATAACAATTTTACCTTAATCTAGACGCTATGTCTACTGGTGAACCCGTCATGAAGTATTTTGGTTGAGTTATAAAGTCGAGTTTTATCCTAACGTATAGCCATGTTCATATGATCCTTCTAAACATGTGATCTCATTTAGCTAGGTTCAAGCAACTTAATGTCATTTTGACATGAGAAAGTGTGCTAAGCCTACTTAGAGTGGTATCATAGGTCTTAACATAACAATTTTACCTTAATCTAGACGCTATGTCTACTGGTGAACCCGTCATGAAGTATTTTGGTTGAGTTATAAAGTCGAGTTTTATCCTAACGTATAGCCATGTTCATATGATCCTTCTAAACATGTGATCTCATTTAGCTAGGTTCAAGCAACTTAATGTCATTTTGACGTGCGAAAGTGTGCTAAGCCTACTTAGAGTGGTATCATAGGTCTTAACATAACAATTTTACCTTAATCTAGACGCTATGTCTACTGGTGAACCCGTCATGAAGTATTTTGGTTGAGTTATGAAGTCGAGTTTTATCCTAACGTATAGCCATGTTCATATGATCCTTCTAAACATTCGATCTCATTTAGCTAGGTTCAAGCAACTTAATGTCATTTTGACATGAGAAAGAGTGCTAAGCCAACTTAGAGTGGTACCATAGGTCTTAACATAACCATTTTACCTTAATCTAGACGCTATGTCTAAAGGTGAACCCGTCATGAACTATTTTGGTTGAGTTATGAAGTCGACTTTTATCCTAACGTATAGCCATGTTCATATGATCCTTCTAAACATGTGATCTCATTTAGCTAGGTTCAAGCAACTTAATGTCATTTTGACATGAGAAAGTGTGCTAAGCCTACTTAGAGTGGTATCATAGGTCTTAACATAACAATTTTACCTTAATCTAGACGCTATGTCTACTAGTGAACCCGTCATGAAGTATTTTGGTTGAGTTATAAAGTCGAGTTTTATCCTAACGTATAGCCATGTTCATATGATCCTTCTAAACATGTGATCTCATTTAGCTAGGTTCAAGCAACTTAATGTCATTTTGACGTGCGAAAGTGTGCTAAGCCTACTTAGAGTGGTATCATAGGTCTTAACATAACAATTTTACCTTAATCTAGACGCTATGTCTACTGGTGAACCCGTCATGAAGTATTTTGGTTGAGTTATGAAGTCGAGTTTTATCCTAACGTATAGCCATGTTCATATGATCCTTCTAAACATTCGATCTCATTTAGCTAGGTTCAAGCAACTTAATGTCATTTTGACATGAGAAAGTGTGCTAAACCCACTTAGAGTGGTATCGTAGGTCTTAACATAACCATTTTACCTTATTCTAGACACTATGTCTAATGGTGAACCCGTCATGAACTATTTTGGTTGAGTTATGAAGTCGAGTTTTATCCTAACGTCTAGCTATGTTCATATGATCCTTGTACACGTGTGATCTCTTTTAGCTAGATTCAAAGCAACGTAATGTCATTTTTCACATGAGAAAGTGTGCTAAGCCAACTTAGAGTGGTACCATAGGTCTTAACATAACAATTTTACCTTAATCTAGACGCTATGTCTACTGGTAAACCCGTCATGAACTATTTTGGTTGAGTTATGAAGTCGAGTTTTATCCTAAAGTATAGCCATGTTCATATGATCCTTCTAAACATGTGATCTCATTTAGCTAGGTTCAAGCAACCTAATGTCATTTTGACATGAGAAAGTGTGCTAAGCCTACTTAGAGTGGTATCATAGGTCTTAACATAACAATTTTACCTTAATCTAGACGCTATGTCTACTGGTGAACCCGTCATGAAGTATTTTGGTTGAGTTATAAAGTCGAGTTTTATCCTAACGTATAGCCATGTTCATATGATCCTTCTAAACATGTGATCTCATTTAGCTAGGTTCAAGCAACTTAATGTCATTTTGACATGAGAAAGTGTGCTAAGCCTACTTAGAGTGGTATCATAGGTCTTAACATAACAATTTTACCTTAATCTAGACGCTATGTCTACTGGTGAACCCGTCATGAAGTATTTTGGTTGAGTTATAAAGTCGAGTTTTATCCTAACGTATAGCCATGTTCATATGATCCTTCTAAACATGTGATCTCATTTAGCTAGGTTCAAGCAACTTAATGTCATTTTGACATGAGAAAGTGTGCTAAGCCTACTTAGAGTGGTATCATAGGTCTTAACATAACAATTTTACCTTAATCTAGACGCTATGTCTACTAGTGAACCCGTCATGAAGTATTTTGGTTGAGTTATAAAGTCGAGTTTTATCCTAACGTATAGCCATGTTCATATGATCCTTCTAAACATGTGATCTCATTTAGCTAGGTTCAAGCAACTTAATGTCATTTTGACATGAGAAAGTGTGCTAAGCCCACTTAGAGTGGTATCGTAGGTCTTATCATAACCATTTTACCTTATTCTAGACACTATGTCAAATGGTGAACCCGTCATGAACTATTTTGGTTGAGTTATGAAGTCGAGTTTTATCCTAACGTCTAGCTATGTTCATATGATCCTTGTACACGTGTGATCTCTTTTAGCTAGATTCAAAGCAACGTAATGTCATTTTTCACATGAGAAAGTGTGCTAAGCCAACTTAGAGTGGTACCATAGGTCTTAACATAACAATTTTACCTTAATCTAGACGCTATGTCTACTGGTAAACCCGTCATGAACTATTTTGGTTGAGTTATGAAGTCGAGTTTTATCCTAAAGTATAGCCATGTTCATATGATCCTTCTAAACATGTGATCTCATTTAGCTAGGTTCAAGCAACCTAATGTCATTTTGACATGAGAAAGTGTGCTAAGCCTACTTAGAGTGGTATCATAGGTCTTAACATAACAATTTTACCTTAATCTAGACGCTATGTCTACTGGTGAACCCGTCATGAAGTATTTTGGTTGAGTTATAAAGTCGAGTTTTATCCTAACGTATAGCCATGTTCATATGATCCTTCTAAACATGTGATCTCATTTAGCTAGGTTCAAGCAACTTAATGTCATTTTGACATGAGAAAGTGTGCTAAGCCTACTTAGAGTGGTATCATAGGTCTTAACATAACAATTTTACCTTAATCTAGACGCTATGTCTACTGGTGAACCCGTCATGAAGTATTTTGGTTGAGTTATAAAGTCGAGTTTTATCCTAACGTATAGCCATGTTCATATGATCCTTCTAAACATGTGATCTCATTTAGCTAGGTTCAAGCAACTTAATGTCATTTTGACGTGCGAAAGTGTGCTAAGCCTACTTAGAGTGGTATCATAGGTCTTAACATAACAATTTTACCTTAATCTAGACGCTATGTCTACTGGTGAACCCGTCATGAAGTATTTTGGTTGAGTTATGAAGTCGAGTTTTATCCTAACGTATAGCCATGTTCATATGATCCTTCTAAACATTCGATCTCATTTAGCTAGGTTCAAGCAACTTAATGTCATTTTGACATGAGAAAGTGTGCTAAGCCTACTTAGAGTGGTATCATAGGTCTTAACATAACAATTTTACCTTAATCTAGACGCTATGTCTACTGGTGAACCCGTCATGAAGTATTTTGGTTGAGTTATAAAGTCGAGTTTTATCCTAACGTATAGCCATGTTCATATGATCCTTCTAAACATGTGATCTCATTTAGCTAGGTTCAAGCAACTTAATGTCATTTTGACATGAGAAAGTGTGCTAAGCCTACTTAGAGTGGTATCATAGGTCTTAACATAACAATTTTACCTTAATCTAGACGCTATGTCTACTAGTGAACCCGTCATGAAGTATTTTGGTTGAGTTATAAAGTCGAGTTTTATCCTAACGTATAGCCATGTTCATATGATCCTTCTAAACATGTGATCTCATTTAGCTAGGTTCAAGCAACTTAATGTCATTTTGACATGAGAAAGTGTGCTAAGCCCACTTAGAGTGGTATCGTAGGTCTTATCATAACCATTTTACCTTATTCTAGACACTATGTCAAATGGTGAACCCGTCATGAACTATTTTGGTTGAGTTATGAAGTCGAGTTTTATCCTAACGTCTAGCTATGTTCATATGATCCTTGTACACGTGTGATCTCTTTTAGCTAGATTCAAAGCAACGTAATGTCATTTTTCACATGAGAAAGTGTGCTAAGCCAACTTAGAGTGGTACCATAGGTCTTAACATAACAATTTTACCTTGATCTAGACGCTATGTCTACTGGTGAACCCGTCATGAACTATTTTGGTTGAGTTATGAAGTCGAGTTTTATCCTAAAGTATAGCCATGTTCATATGATCCTTCTAAACATGTGATCTCTTTTAGCTCGGTTCAAGCAACCTAATGTCATTTTGACATGAGAAAGAGTGCTAAGCCAACTTAGAGTGGTACCATAGGTCTTAACATAACCATTTTACCTTAATCTAGACGCTATGTCTAAAGGTGAACCCGTCATGAACTATTTTGGTTGAGTTATGAAGTCGACTTTTATCCTAACGTATAGCCATGTTCATATGATCCTTCTAAACATGTGATCTCATTTAGCTAGGTTCAAGCAACTTAATGTCATTTTGACATGAGAAAGTGTGCTAAGCCTACTTAGAGTGGTATCATAGGTCTTAACATAACAATTTTACCTTAATCTAGACGCTATGTCTACTGGTGAACCCGTCATGAAGTATTTTGGTTGAGTTATAAAGTCGAGTTTTATCCTAACGTATAGCCATGTTCATATGATCCTTCTAAACATGTGATCTCATTTAGCTAGGTTCAAGCAACTTAATGTCATTTTGACATGAGAAAGTGTGCTAAGCCCACTTAGAGTGGTATCGTAGGTCTTATCATAACCATTTTACCTTATTCTAGACACTATGTCTAATGGTGAACCCGTCATGAACTATTTTGGTTGAGTTATGAAGTCGAGTTTTATCCTAACGTCTAGCTATGTTCATATGATCCTTGTACACGTGTGATCTCTTTTAGCTAGATTCAAAGCAACGTAATGTCATTTTTCACATGAGAAAGTGTGCTAAGCCAACTTAGAGTGGTACCATAGGTCTTAACATAACAATTTTACCTTAATCTAGACGCTATGTCTACTAGTGAACCCGTCATGAAGTATTTTGGTTGAGTTATAAAGTCGAGTTTTATCCTAACGTATAGCCATGTTCATATGATCCTTCTAAACATGTGATCTCATTTAGCTAGGTTCAAGCAACTTAATGTCATTTTGACATGAGAAAGTGTGCTAAGCCCAGTTAGAGTGGTATCGTAGGTCTTATCATAACCATTTTACCTTATTCTAGACACTATGTCTAATGGTGAACCCGTCATGAACTATTTTGGTTGAGTTATGAAGTCGAGTTTTATCCTAACGTCTAGCTATGTTCATATGATCCTTGTACACATGTGATCTCTTTTAGCTAGATTCAAAGCAACGTAATGTCATTTTTCACATGAGAAAGTGTGCTAAGCCAACTTAGAGTGGTACCATAGGTCTTAACATAACAATTTTACCTTAATCTAGACGCTATGTCTACTGGTGAACCCGTTGATGTGATCGTGAGCAGCATAGAAGCTAAGGAACCAGAGCTGGTAGGACCAATCACGCGTTCGAGAGCTAAGGAGTTGGCTAAGGAAGCTCACTCGCTTATGACTGAAGGATCGTTCTCGCCACCAGCTATGCAAGTCTTCAACATCTCCAACTTGAAGACTTCTCCTGGTAATGATAACTAGGTAACTTAGGTGAGGAAGTCTGTACTCTTTTTCCCATAGAGAGTTTTGTCCCAATTGGGTTTTCTTTCATGGTTTTTAATGAGGCAGATGGAATCACTACGGCGAGTTACTTAGAAGTCTTACCATTAGGAGAATAATGTACAAACCAATCTGGTTTTGTACTTAGTAGATTTTGAGGTGCACCAATTAGTGGGACGCTTCGTTGTTTTTATTTAAACGCTTCGTTGTTTTATTTAAGTTTCAAACTACATGTTGTTTTTTGGTTTAAAAACTACATGTTGTTCTGTTTTAGGGTTGTATTTAAACCCCAGAACTTGCTGTAAATTTCTTTAGAGTATTATCATTGAAAAAGACTTCTTATTGAGTTTTCCATGCTCTCAAGCCACGGTTCTGGAAATCCTAGAGCCTGAATCTCCCATCACGTTGTGAGCCAAGAGATTCTTCACTTAATTCATCTAATCACAGAAATCTATCCATTTAATCACTTCAATTCGTCACCCCACAATTCACACGAATCAGCAGCCATATCCATCTCCATCAATCCTTCAGTTCTTTGTCTCACAGAGACCTTTGCCACGTATCTCAAGAAATACTCGATCAAATCCGCTCAAAACTCATAACCGAGTTTCTTACACTCCAGTCTATCCGCTGCTCAAGTTTCATTTGATTCCGAGTAGTCTAGCCCCGATTTTCAGAGTTCTATCCTAGGGAGTATCATATCAAGTGGTATCAGAGCCAACTCTGTGCCAAGGCTGAGAAATTCTCTAACCCTAATCTCTCTTTCTCTTGATTTTTTTCGTTTTTGTTCTTTGTTTTAGTGTTAGTTTTGTTCTGTTCTTGTTGCTTAGGTTTAGAGAAACGTTTTTGTTGTCCCTAGTTCTTAGGCATTCGTGTTTTCCTCTTAGAATTAGGATTAGGTTTTGTTTTCCCAATTGAATTAGGATTAGGTTGAATTTTCCTGATTGAATTAGGATTAGGGTTTTGTTTTCCTTATTGAATTAGGATTAGGGTTTCGTTTCCTATTTGTTTTAGGATTAGGTTTTTAGTAATTCTTGATTAGGTTAGGAATAGTTAGAAATCTTATTCCTACTAGGATTAGGAAAAGAATTTTCGTTTTTTTTAGGCTTTTATTTCTTTCTTTTCGTCTTAGAACTAGTTACTGTGAGCTGTTTTGACTTCCTTTCAGGTACAATGGAGCTTTCAGCTGAAGCTATGGAAGCTCTAAGCACAGCCATGGCTCAGCAAATCAAAGAAGCCAATCGAGCAACAGCTTCTCAACTCTTTCAGCAATTAGAGCAGCTTGATAGCAAGTTTGAGAACCGATTCAAAGAGTTGATTGAGTCGCAGCTCAAGAGGAAAGTTGGCAGATCTACTTTCACTTCCAATATTCCAAAACCGAGAGAATTCAACAAACCAGCCTCATTTAAACCAGCGACAACAACAGTTAGAGAAGAGGTTAAAACCGAGCTTAAACCCAGAAGTGGATCTTCTACTAGCAGCATTAGATGCTTTAAATGTCAAGGAATGGGACATTACTCCAGAGATTGTCCTAACAAGAAAATGTTTCTGCTGAAAGAAGGAGGAGAGATTGTACCTCAAGATAGTTCAGAAAGCGAAACAGAAATTGATGCAGAGGAAGAAGTAGAACCAGCAGCAGTTGGAGAGATGTTAGTAGCACGCAGAACTTTGAGTGTTCAGATTCATCCAGACGATAGGGAACAGCGTGAGAATCTTTTCCACACAAGATGTGTAGTTCAGGATAAGGTTTGCACCTTGATTGTTGATGGAGGCAGCTGCACAAATGCCGCCAGTGAGGAGATGGTGAAGAAGCTTAATCTTAAGACTACTTCACATCCTAAACCGTATCAGCTGCAGTGGTTAGACAACAAGGGAGCTATAACCGTTTCTCAGCAAGTACTCATCAAGTTGGCAATTGGGAAGTATGAAGATGAGTTGCTGTGTGATGTTGTGCCAATGAGGTCTAGTCACGTTCTGTTGGGCAGACCATGGCAGTATGATAGGCGTGTGATGCATGATGGGTACACAAACAAGCAGGTGTTTGAGTACAAGGGACGAAAAATCTCTCTTCTTCCACTCACACCAGCTGAAATCTACAAGGATCAGATGCATATGAACAGAAAAGAGAAGGAGAAAGTGTCAAATGCATTATACATCAATCACAGTGAGTTTAACAAGCTGTTTGATCCAGAAATGACTACTTTCATGTTTGTGTACAAGGAGACATTGGCGTGTACTAAACCATCAGAGGAGCTTCCACATGAGATGATTCAGATTATAGAGGAGTACCAGGACGTTTTTCCAGAGGAGATACCATCGGGACGGCCTCCAATTCGTGGTATTGAGCATCAGATTGATTTAGTGCCTGGTTGTGTGTTGCCAAACAAACCAGCTTACAGAACTAATCCAGTTGAGACTAAAGAGCTTCAGAAGCTAGGAGGAGCTGCAATCAACTACCCAACTTATGACAAGGAGCTGTATGCATTAGTTAGAGCACTTCAAACGTGGCAGCATTACTTGTGGCCAAAAGAATTCGTCATTCATACAGATCATGAGTCGTTGAAGCACTTAAAGGGACAGCAAAAGCTCAACAAGAGACACGCCAGATGGATGGAGTTCATAGAGACGTTTCCATGCATAGTTAAGTACAAGAAAGGTAAGGATAATGTAGTTGCAGATGCATTATCAAGAAGGTACATTTTAGTCTCTACTTTAACTTCTAAGTTGGCTGGTTTTGAGCATATTAAAGACTTGTATGAGACTGACAATGACTTTGCTGAGAGCTATGGCAAATGCCATAAGTTTGCTGTTGATAAATTGTTTAGACAGGATGGTTATTTGTTCTACAATAATCGCTTGTGTATACCAAGAGGATCAATCAGAGAGCTGCTAGTTAGAGAGGCGCATGGAGGTGGATTGGCAGGGCATTTTGGAGTTACAAAGACTCTACTTGGACTGCAGGATCACTTCTATTGGCCAAACATGAAGACAGATGTCGATCAGGTTTGTTCTAGGTGTGAAACGTGTAAAATAGCTAAGAGTAAGGTACAGCCACACGGTTTGTACACACCTCTTCCTATTCCTTTGCAGCCCTGGACTCATTTATCTATGGACTTTGTACTTGGCTTACCTCGAACCAGAAATGGTAGAGATTCTATTTTTGTGGTTGTTGACAGGTTTAGCAAGATGGCTTACTTTATAGCTAGTCACAAGACCGATGATGCTGTTAGTGTAGCTAACTTGTTTTTCAGGGAGATAGTTCGCTTGCATGGAATGCCTCAAGTGATAGTTTCAGATCGAGATACCAAATTCTTAGGACATTTTTGGAGGACTTTATGGGCTAAACTAGGAACTAAGCTCACCTTTTCAACGAGTTGTCACCCTCAAACTGATGGCCAAACCGAGGTGGTGAACAGGACGTTGTCTACACTTCTCAGAGTGTTGGTTAAGAGCAACATCAAGTCATGGGAAGAATGCTTACCACACGTTGAGTTTGCCTACAATCACGCTAAGCATTCTGCCACTCTCTTTTCTCCCTTTGAAATCGTTTATGGCTTTAATCCTCAGTCACCTCTAGACTTGATCCCTTTGCCTTTAAGTGTGAAATGTAGTTTAGATGGAAAAGAAAAGGCTGATCAGGTGAGGAAAATACACGCTAAAGCTAAGGAGAATATAGAGAAGAAGACAGAGCAATATGAGAAGTATGCAAACAAGGGCCGGAAGGAGCTGATCTTGGAAGAAGGAGATTTGGTGTGGATTCACCTAAGGAAAGATCGATTTCCAGAAGAGAGGAAGAGCAAGCTTCAGCCACGAGTTGATGGACCATTCGAAGTCGTGAGGAGGATCAACAACAACGCCTATCAGATTGATCTCCAAGGTAAGTATAACATATCTCCAACGTTCAATGTTTCTGACTTGCTTCCATATGTTGCAGATTCGGATTTGAGGACAAATCCTTTTGAAGAGGGAGAGGATGATGTGATCGTGAGCAGCATAGAAGCTAAGGAACCAGAGCTGGTAGGACCAATCACGCGTTCGAGAGCTAAGGAGTTGGCTAAGGAAGCTCACTCGCTTATGACTGAAGGATCGTTCTCGCCACCAGCTATGCAAGTCTTCAACATCTCCAACTTGAAGACTTCTCCTGGTAATGATAACTAGGTAACTTAGGTGAGGAAGTCTGTACTCTTTTTCCCATAGAGAGTTTTGTCCCAATTGGGTTTTCTTTCATGGTTTTTAATGAGGCAGATGGAATCACTACGGCGAGTTACTTAGAAGTCTTACCATTAGGAGAATAATGTACAAACCAATCTGGTTTTGTACTTAGTAGATTTTGAGGTGCACCAATTAGTGGGACGCTTCGTTGTTTTTATTTAAACGCTTCGTTGTTTTATTTAAGTTTCAAACTACATGTTGTTTTTTGGTTTAAAAACTACATGTTGTTCTGTTTTAGGGTTGTATTTAAACCCCAGAACTTGCTGTAAATTTCTTTAGAGTATTATCATTGAAAAAGACTTCTTATTGAGTTTTCCATGCTCTCAAGCCACGGTTCTGGAAATCCTAGAGCCTGAATCTCCCATCACGTTGTGAGCCAAGAGATTCTTCACTTAATTCATCTAATCACAGAAATCTATCCATTTAATCACTTCAATTCGTCACCCCACAATTCACACGAATCAGCAGCCATATCCATCTCCATCAATCCTTCAGTTCTTTGTCTCACAGAGACCTTTGCCACGTATCTCAAGAAATACTCGATCAAATCCGCTCAAAACTCATAACCGAGTTTCTTACACTCCAGTCTATCCGCTGCTCAAGTTTCATTTGATTCCGAGTAGTCTAGCCCCGATTTTCAGAGTTCTATCCTAGGGAGAATCATATCAGAGAGGAAGAAGAAAAAGCTTGGGCATTCCCAAGACAACTTAGGAAAAACAAGGAATAATAAATCTATCTTGGAAATGCAAAATGCATTAATCACTTCTTCGACTCCTCAAATGACCCTTGGAGTCTTAAGCCACGTTTTTGGATCTCTTATGGGCTTAAAACTCATTAACCAAAAGAGTCTCTTGATAGTGTAGCCCAATTACCTCATTAAAAACCTTAAGGAGAAAAACCCAATGGGATAAAACTCACTTAAGGGACAAAGAGTGTAATCGGACTACACATTCTTTGGTTAATCTTCTTGAATACTCATCTCAAGCATCAAGGTAGGAATGTGTTACATGGGATCACTCTTCTTCTTGGTTCCATAGCCATTTCCACGTTCCAATGGTGCTGAAGTTGAACTCAAATTCCACCAATCGATTCTTGAGTTCGAGATTGAAGTGGAGCTTCCCATTCTTATATCAAGGTATGTCGTTTGGTGAAAATGTCGTGAACTACTTTAGTTGAGTTATAAAGTCTAGCTTAATTCGTAGAGTTATCCATGTTCATATGCTCCTTCAACACATTTGGTCTCTTTTAATAAGTTCAACGCAATGTAATGTCGTTTTGACATACGATTGTGGGCTTAGCCAACTTAGGGTAGTTTCCTAGGTTGCAACACGATCATTCTGGCCTTAATCTAGAAGGTATGTCCTTTGGTAAACATGTCGTGAACTAAATTAATTGACTTATGAAGTCTAGCTTGTTAAACTAAAAGAGTTAAATAGCTGGAGTATAAGACAAGCTTCAGTTGGAGTGCTAAACAAGGAACCGAGTAAAAGGAAGGGTCTAACTACAAAGAAGAACTTGGTTAGCATTGTTGGAAAGGAACTAAGTCACATGTGTGGTAACTTGGCTCAGAAAAGTCACATGTGACTCCTTGAAGACCGTTGGAACATATTGGGAAAAGTCTTCCCTTCCCTTTTGTTATGGCAGATTTGGTTTGTACCCATTTCGGGTAAGTTTTGTCTTTAGTGTTTGGACTGTATAAAAGAGTGTAATGTGTATGTATAGGTAGGGTTTTCGTGTGCTCTTACTATATATATGTTGTAAACCACATTTGTAAAGCTTAAGAAATAAGAAGACTCTTCTTCCAACTCTCTCTTTCTCAGCCATACTCTCCTCAATTCTCAATCAGATTCTCTTCTTCTCTAATCACATACTATTGAGAATTTTCACATGGTATCAGAGCATAAGATCTCTTATGACTCATTTAATCCGCTGAAACTCTCTAATTCTCTTATCTAATCTGCTGAAACTTTCTCTCTCTTCTTGAAACTCCATTGTTTGAAAGCTCCATCTTTCTGTCCAAATCTCTCTGTTTCTTTCCTCTGTGTCAAACCTGATGGATAACTTAAAGCTTGTTGGTATTCATGTCACTCTCAAGGGAGTGAACTACTTGTTATGGTCTAGAACCATAAAATCTGTGTTGTGTGGTCGTGGACTTTGGGCTCATGTTGAAGGAGGAGCTCCAAAGAGGATGGCTAGGTCTGTTGAAAAAGAAAAGAAAGGTGAAGCTAGTGGAGTTGTGGCTGTAGAGGATGAGGACGCTAAGTGGTACCAAGATGACCAAGTAGCTCTTGTTATCATGCAAAGCTCTCTTGACCCAGCAATCCATGAAGCTTATTCCTACTGTGAGAGTGCTAAGCAATTATGGGACACTCTCAAGAAGGTTTATGGCAACCTATCAAACCTCAGCCGTGTGTATGAGGTGAAGAAAGCTATCAATGATCTCAGCCAAGAAGATATGGAGTTCACTCAATGGTTTGGGAAGTATAGATCTCTTTGGGCTGAGCTTGACATGCTAAGACCCCCAACGGTGGACCCAACGGTGTTAGGTGAAAGACTTGAGCAAGACAAGGTCTTTGGTCTTATGATGAACCTAAACCCAGCCTATGGTGACCTAGTTAGGCATCTTTTGAGGCAAGACAAGCTGCCAAGCTTGGAGGAAGTGTGTGGATCCATTCAAAGAGAACAAGGTTCAAGAAGTCTTCTTGGTGGTAAGGGGGAGCTTACTATGGCTAACAAAGCTTCATACCGACCAGAGGAGAAGAAGGTGTGGATATGTGACCATTGCAAGAAGAAAGGTCACTCTAAGGACCGCTGTTGGATACTTCATCCCCACCTCAAGCAAAACAGATGGGAAAAGGCAAAAGCGAATCTTGCAACTGAAGGAATGGAGGCTCAAACCATCACAGCAGCCAGCACATCATCTCAAATGGTTGAAGGAAAGGCTATGACTGTAAACCACAATGAATATGTGAAGAAATCAGACCTTGAAGAGCTCATCAAATCCATCAATGCACTCAAAGATTCTGGTATCTCTTATCATGCTTCAAAATTTTTGGATCAAATTGTGGTAGATTCTGGTGCATCTCATAATATGATTAAGAACCCTAGGTTGATTAGCAATTTGAAACCAGCCTTAGGGAATGTGATTATTGCTGATGGTAAAAGAGTTCCTATTAGAGGCATTGGTGATTTAAAATTGTTTGATAAGAGCTCTAAAGCCCTTTACATGCCATCATTTACCTCAAATTTGTTGAGTGTAAGCAAGACTGTTAGTGATCTTAATTGTAGAGCTATATTTGAGCCTAACAAAGTTTGTTTTCAGGATATTAAGAGTGGCAAAGTCCTTGGAGAAGGTGTCACCAAAAATGGATTATATCTCCTGTGGAGAAAGATCCGAATTTATCTTTACCTTTATCTTGCTTATCTAGTTCTTGTAGTAATGATGAGAATGTTTTATGGCATGCTAGACTTGGTCATCCTCATTCACGTGCTTTAGGATTGTTATTGCCTAGTATTTCCTTTAAAAATGATGATTGTGAGGCTTGTATACTTGGTAAACATTGTAGATCGGTGTTTCCCAAGTCCTCAACCGTTTATGAACATTGTTTTGAATTAATTCACTCAGATGTGTGGTCTTCTCCTTGTGAGTCTAGAGAAAACCATAAGTATTTTGTCACCTTTATAGATGAGAAATCCAAGTACACTTGGTTAACTTTGTTACCTTCAAAAGATAGGGTGCTAGAGGCTTTTACCAATTTCCAAACCTATGTGACTAACCATTATAATGCAAAGATTAAAATCATAAGAACAGATAGATGGAGGTGAATACACAAGCAACTCATTCAAACAACTTGTAGCCAAACTCGGAATAATGCATCAAACAAGCTGCCCCGTACACCCCTCAACAAAATGGTGTGGCTTGAAAGGAAGAATAGAACACCTTATGGAGGTTGCTAGAGCCATGATGTTCCACACTAATGTCCCAAAAACGTTTTTGGAGTGATGCGGGTGATGACAGCTTGTTACGTGATTAATCGACTTCCTACCAAAGTGTTAAAGGATGTCTCTCCATTTGAGGGTACTAACTCAAACAAAACCATCAATTAATCATTTACGTGTGTTTGGTTGTGTTGGCTTTGTTTTGGTACCAGGAGATCAAAGAAACAAGTTAGAGGCTAAAAGTACTAAAGGAGTGTTTGTTGGATACTCGACAACTCAAAAAGGATATAAGTGTTACATCCCAGAGACGAGGAGGGTGCTTGTATCTCGGGATGTGAAGTTTATAGAGACAAAGGGGTACTATGACGTAAAGAATTGGTCAGAGTTACAAGGACTATCTGAAAATGCTCAATCAGGTCCCTCAAGTCGTGCCACTTCCTTGCGAAACATTTTGGAGAAGATTGGAGTGGTGGCTGCCAATCCTCCTCAATCCACATCCCATGATGCCACGCCTCGACAACATCACTCATCTGTTGACGGTCGAATCCACCATAGGACTGATGATGGTCCAAGTACACTTGCCAACAATAACCCGAGTGTTGATAACCATGTGACTATAAACCAATATGAGGAGGACTCAAACAGTGTTCCGATAAATGAGGAGGAGTCAGCACCCTTGGGAGAAAACCATGCAGAGGCAGAATCAAGTGCTAATGAACCACCAAACCAACTTCTAAGGCGTAGCACAAGAGTGAGGAAGAATCCATCCAATTGGGTTAACACACGTGTGTACTATAACAACAAGGCAGTAGCTCATCCAACACAAGTTATGTGCACCTTAGCCCACGTTCCAATAGCTCATCAAGCTTTTACCAGCAAGATTGATCAACACTTCATCCCTAATACCTATGAAGAAGCCAAGGAGCACAAGGTTTGGAGAGATGCTGTGGATAATGAGCATGGAGCAATGGAGAGGAATCACACTTGGGACGAATCTGAACTTCCAAAAGGGAAGAAGGCTGTAACGTCAAGATGGCTTTTCACCATCAAATACAAAAGTAATGGAGAAATTGAACGCCACAAATCAAGACTTGTAGCGAGGGGGTTTACTCAAACCTATGGAGAAGACTACCACGACACATTTGCTCCGGTTGCCAAACTCCATACGGTACGTGTAGTGTTGTCTTTAGCTACTAATCTTGATTGGGAATTGTGGCAGATGGATGTCAAGAATGCATTCCTACAAGGAGAACTGGAGGATGAGGTATACATGCATCCTCCACCGGGATTGGAGCACATTGTGGCACCAGGAAATGTCTTAAGGCTTCGGAAAGCTATCTATGGTCTTAAACAATCTCCTAGAGCTTGGTATCATAAGTTGAGTCAAACCTTACGTGACCATGGATTTAGGAAGTCTGAGGCAGACCACACCCTCTTCACACTACAAGGTAAGGATGGAATTGTTGTTGTCCTTGTGTATGTGGATGATATCATCATCACCGGGAGTGACAAAACGGGTATCAAAGGTATCAAAACACACCTTCATTCTGTTTTTGACATTAAGGATTTGGGCGAAATGAAGTACTTTCTTGGCATTGAAGTGTGCCGATCGAAGGAAGGCCTCTTCTTGTCTCAAAGGAAGTACACATTTGATCTTTTGAATGAGTGTGATGTAGGTACAAGGATTGCAAAGACACCACTTGAGGATGCCTACAAAGCAACGTGCAAGGGGGAGAAAGATGATGAACCATTTGAAGATGTACATCTATACAGGAAAATGGTTGGTAAGTTGATTTATCTTACTATAACTAGACCGGATTTGTGTTTTGCAGTGAACCGAGTAAGTCAACATATGCAAGCACCGAAGAAGTGCCATTGGGAAATGGTGGATCGCATCTTGAGATATCTCAAAGGAACTTCAGAGCAAGGCATATGGATGGGAAGAAATGACAACACAACTCTTGTTGGATACTGTGATGCGGATTGGGCTGGAGATAGGCAAGACCGCAAGTCTACCACCGGGTATTGCACGTTCCTTGGAGGCAATTTAGTCACTTGGAAGAGCAAGAAGCAGAAGGTGGTGTCATGCTCAAGTGCCGAGGCTGAATATAGAGCTATGAGGAAGCTCACAGATGAACTTATATGGCTAAAGGCGTTGCTCAAAGATTTGGGGATTGAGACTCAAGAACCAATCACAATGCATTGTGATAATCAAGCTGCCATTCACATTGCCTCTAACTCAGTCTTCCATGAAAGAACAAAGCATATAGAGGTTGATTGCCACAAGGTTCGAGAAAAGGTGGAGCAAGGAGTGATCTTGCCATGTTACACAAGGAGCTCAGATCAATTGGCTGACATTTTCACTAAGGCTGCAAGCTCAAAGGTGTGTGAGTTTGTATATGAGAAGCTTGGACTAATTAATTTGTCCAAGGCGTAACAATGAACCATACTCTTTTTCCCTTAGTTGGTTTTGTCCCAAAAAGGGTTTTCCACTAAGGTTTTTAACGAGGTGGGGAGTTACAACTTTCAAGCTTGTTCCTAATGATCCACATTATGGATTCAAGCTTGAGGGGGAGTGTTAAACTAAAAGAGTTAAATAGCTGGAGTATAAGACAAGCTTCAGTTGGAGTGCTAAACAAGGAACCGAGTAAAAGGAAGGGTCTAACTACAAAGAAGAACTTGGTTAGCATTGTTGGAAAGGAACTAAGTCACATGTGTGGTAACTTGGCTCAGAAAAGTCACATGTGACTCCTTGAAGACCGTTGGAACATATTGGGAAAAGTCTTCCCTTCCCTTTTGTTATGGCAGATTTGGTTTGTACCCATTTCGGGTAAGTTTTGTCTTTAGTGTTTGGACTGTATAAAAGAGTGTAATGTGTATGTATAGGTAGGGTTTTCGTGTGCTCTTACTATATATATGTTGTAAACCACATTTGTAAAGCTTAAGAAATAAGAAGACTCTTCTTCCAACTCTCTCTTTCTCAGCCATACTCTCCTCAATTCTCAATCAGATTCTCTTCTTCTCTAATCACATACTATTGAGAATTTTCACATAGCTTAATTCTTTTAGTTATTCATGTTCATATGCTCCTTCAACACATTTGGTCTCTTTTAATAAGTTCAACGCAATGTAATGTCGTTTTGACATACGATATGTGCTAAGCCAACTTAGGGTGGTATCCTAGGTCGCAACGTGATCATTCTGGCCTTAGTCTAGAAGGTGTGTCCTTTGGTGAACATGTCGTGAACTACTTTAGATGAGTTATGAAGTCTAGGTTTTATCCTTTGAGTTATCCATGTTCGTAAGATCCTTGAACACATGTGATCTCTTATAGTAAGTTCAATGCAATGTAATGTCACTTTGACATGAGATAGTGTGCAAAGCCTACTTATAGTGTTTTCATAGGTTGCAATACGATCACTTTGGCCTTAATCTAGAAGGTATGATACGATCCCACAAAGGAATCAATCCCAATTTCGTCACTTGGAGGATATGGAGTTAGGTTGCTCGACTTTGAGACGACAAACAAACTTAAAGACGAGTTCAAAGATGGATATTCTTGGGTTAGAGACGACTTACGACTCAAACACAATATGGTGGAATGATTGACGCCACAAAAGGTTGCGGAAGACCCTTTGATAAGTGGAAAAAGATCAATAATCGACAAACAAAAACTGATCCATGAATCTATACTTAAAAGAGGTTTTTTTTATTATAAAAAGATAGATTGTCTTTTCTAATGTAGGCCACGAAAATATAAAGGAGAGGAAGAAGAAAAAGCTTGGGCATTCCCAAGACAACTTAGGAAAAACAAGGAATAATAAATCTATCTTGGAAATGCAAAATGCATTAATCACTTCTTCGACTCCTCAAATGACCCTTGGAGTCTTAAGCCACGTTTTTGGATCTCTTATGGGCTTAAAACTCATTAACCAAAAGAGTCTCTTGATAGTGTAGCCCAATTACCTCATTAAAAACCTTAAGGAGAAAAACCCAATGGGATAAAACTCACTTAAGGGACAAAGAGTGTAATCGGACTACACATTCTTTGGTTAATCTTCTTGAATACTTATCTCAAGCATCAAGGTAGGAATGTGTTACATGGGATCACTCTTCTTCTTGGTTCCATAGCCATTTCCACGTTCCAATGGTGCTGAAGTTGAACTCAAATTCCACCAATCGATTCTTGAGTTCGAGATTGAAGTGGAGCTTCCCATTCTTATATCAAGGTATGTCGTTTGGTGAAAATGTCGTGAACTACTTTAGTTGAGTTATAAAGTGTAGCTTAATTCGTAGAGTTATCCATGTTCATAAGATCCTTCAACACATGTGATCTCATTTAATAAGTTCAACGCAATGTAATGTCGTTTTGACATACGATTGTGGGCTTAGCCAACTTAGGGTAGTTTCCTAGGTTGCAACACGATCATTCTGGCCTTAATCTAGAAGGTATGTCCTTTGGTAAACATGTCGTGAACTAAATTAATTGACTTATGAAGTCTAGCTTAATTCTTTTAGTTATTCATGTTCATATGCTCCTTCAACACATTTGGTCTCTTTTAATAAGTTCAACGCAATGTAATGTCGTTTTGACATACGATATGTGCTAAGCCAACTTAGGGTGGTGTCCTAGGTCGCAACGTGATCATTCTGGCCTTAGTCTAGAAGGTGTGTCCTTTGGTGAACATGTCGTGAACTACGTTAGATGAGTTATGAAGTCTAGGTTTTATCCTTTGAGTTATCCATGTTCGTAAGATCCTTGAACACATGTGATCTCTTATAGTAAGTTCAATGCAATGTAATGTCACTTTGACATGAGATAGTGTGCAAAGC
>JAKUCM010007671.1:0-14806 GCA_023374145.1 Lepidium sativum
CGAATGCTGCGGCCGTGTCGGCCGGAGCTGCTCTTTCGTTTCCACAGTTGGAAGACATTCAACAACATCAGCAGCTACAACAACAACAACAGCAACAACAACATCAGCAGCCACAACTTATGGACCCTCTTAATAGTGTGTTCAGTATCGGGTAGAGTCAGTTACTTCATCAAACTTAGTATCGCAGTGGTCAATGTGCAATACTCTCATCTGCTTTTACTTGTCTGAATTTTGTTTGCCTTACTAGTGAATATGTGCTTTGATAGAGAGAGCATTGGAATGATTGCCTTATTGTTATTGCTGGGTGAGAGTAATTACTAACGTGTTTGGTTCTTGTCTCCTAAAGTTCATCTCAGTGCTTCAGCGTTTTTTATTTTCGCTGTTAATGCAATGTCAAGAAACATTTGGAGACTCTTCTTATGAGTTTAGATTGTGGTTGAGATAGGGTTGATATTGATTTTTTGTCTTATAGATTACTTATACGAGCTTACAATTCACCTGAGAAGATAATGAAGTTTTTTTGGACTTTAGGATGTCTAAGAACAGCATCTATGCAGGAAATTGGTTTAGGGTTGGTTTTCATGATTGGTAGACCTATTTTATCTATTGATATTAATTGATAGAGTTCTCTTGTGAAGCCCTTTGCTTATCTTCATCGAATCCTCCTAGGTTATGCACCATATAGTAAGAGATATTTTCTTGTTTCAACCTGTGATCACATTTATGCCAGTGAATGGTTTTACTTAAACAAGCTGACTTGGAAGAAAATGGTACTCTAGGACTTCTAATAGTTTACCTACTTTTGGTACTAATGTTTCACACTGCCACAAACAAGTGTGAACGACAGTAGCCAAGATATCTGAGTACAATGGCTTTAACCATTGATAGTTAACTAGTTAACAATGTTTATACAAACCAGTGTTCTTAATTGGTTTTTATTATCTTCTTAACAGGGCATGGGGACAAACGTAGCCAACTTGGGATCATAAGTTGTTGATTTTCATGGAGTGATAGGGAATATGATCCGGTCTTCGGCTATTGCCTGGTGAAGAAGTCTTTGTCTCACAGCCAGGAAATAAGAATAAAAAAGGCCATGGAATAGATATCTTCTTAGCTAAGTGAAGAGTATGTAATATATAGTTTAGCTATCATCGATTTTATTTTGTTGGAGACTTGAATTGTTGTCTAATGAAACCTCTAGAGCTTTCTCTAAAACAGAGCCACGTTTATATTCTCTCATCCCTAATCAAAATAGAAACATGTTTTTTTGGTGATGAAGAAAAGTCACGAGAAAGTGATAAACAGGGGTAATGTCCTTGTTGCGTAAGCTTCTCAACAATAAGTAACCTAATGGAAGAAGAAAAAGGAAAGAATGGTTTTGATGAAACATCAGTTTTGGGATCTTCTATTATAAGTTTAAAGACAAGAGAATTGCTGAGAACTTGTGTTGGTTTGTTGCGTCTGTCACGGTAACTAAGACACAGATCCGTGTTTCTCCTCCACACAAAAAAAAAGCTGTGTTTAGTAAAAGTAAAGAGTGTCATGTACGAAAGTGAAGCATGGGAAGGTGAGAGAGACTTGAGAGCCGAACAAAAAATAAAGAAACTCAATAGTGTTGTAGAAAACAACAAAGCAAGTGTCTCTGAGACAGTGAAGTAAAGAGTAAGTTCTGGTTTGGAAAGAAAACAAGTTGCAACACAAAACCCTTAAGTTTTGTTTTTTCAGAAAAAATAGAAATCACTGCTTTCCTTTTCACTCATTTAATTTTCCAGCTAACTTTTATATATTCTAAAATGGTTACATAAGAAAATTTAATAATCGCCAATTGTGACTAGTAACAACAATATTGAACTCTTTAGAATGCATATAAATAAGCAGAGATCGGTTAAGATGAACCAATTAAACCAAGGCCAAATCCCAGATTGTCTGTCCCTAGAGCATAGAAGCTACACACTCAGGTGTAAAAAATCAAAGGAAGAAAAGAAAAGAGAAAAAGGAAAGTAGAGAAGTGGAGAAAAGGGAAAAGGGAAGCGTGGAGGGTGGCAGAGAGTAGAGAGAGAGAGATTCAGACATTGTTGGGTTCTACAGTTCTTACTACTTCAACTTCTTTCTTTTTTACTTTTTTGGTCTGAGTCTCTTTTGTGAATATCGACATTTTATATCTTCACATTTCTCCCGTAATCTATATTTCTCTTTCTTTGTATTCACAGAGTTTAAGTCGATACTCAACTAACTTCTACGGAGTTTAAATTGACGACTAAACTGTATCCAAATTTTCTAACAAGACTTAAAACATCATCAAAAGTCGTCCCAAGTCAATCCTTAGACAAACACTATTAATTTCTTTTACTAATCTTTTATTAATCGGAAAAATCTTAAACCGAAACTTAAAATAAACTTATCAGAAATATCACACTAATAACTAAGTCCACTCTCAGTGCTCTAATAAAACCTAAAATGTAGTCTTATATTAGTCTAGCAAGACAATATCAATTTAATACTTGATAGAACTCAAACTTAAGATTAATGGATCTATGATCTGTCCAAAGAGTATCTACTCTTGAACTACCATACTATTTGGTTATATCTATCTCTGAATATATGTGTTTCTTCTGGTAGTTTTGCTCCAACAAACTTCAAAATATATTTATGTGTAAAAATAATTCTCTTCTTTGCATATAATAATACAGCTATTATTGACGTCCAATTACATAGACTTGAATCTTTATATTATGGGTCAAAAGACTTAATCATATGTTTAGCTAGCATCAATGTTAGTGTCTGCATGGAGTTGTACCTTAACCGTTTAATGACACAAAAGAAAGTGCTTACCAAACTCATCGTACTTTGGCAACAAACTAATAGTAGATTACAAATAAAAAAATAATTAATTAACAACCTTCAATCTTTGAGAATCGTAAGAAACATGATATTTCTATTTGACTTTAATTTTTCTTTATACTTTATGCGTTAGTCTTTATGGTTAGTGTTGAATTTATTTTATGTAAACTAATATTGAGACATGATAATCTAAATCGTATCAAACATAATATCTTCAAATATTTTAATTGGGGTAAGTTTGTCAGAAAAACTTATGTAAAGCAATTTTCACAATCTTGGCATATAGTAGAGGTTCTACAATAGATAACTCATAGGTGTGGACATTTCATAAATAAAGTTTATATGAATGTAAAATGATAGTAAATATAATATATTATGAGAGAATCAAATAAATAGTTGGAGTGGTATTTATAAGAAAAAAGAAGAGAAAAGAAAAATGAGGTCATAATGCAAAAGGGGACAAAACATGTTATGGTAGAGAAGTAATTAGAGCGTGACAGGTTGTCCACTGGAAAATTCTGCCGAAGCTATGACGATTACTTTTTTGTTTTCTCTTTTATCAAATCAATTACGAATTTATGAAGCCAATTGTTTTCCAACCATTTTTAATTATTCACACGCATGGATGAGTGCAGCAGAACACATAATGTAGTATTACTTGAATTTATTTAGACTTCTTACTCATTGTTTTTGGGTGGAAAGCAAATGAGAGTAACAATATAAAAAAATTGGAAGCCAATAATAGTAAAATGTAGGTAAATGATAGATATCGAATAGAGCTTGAAATAGAAAAATGGCTTGAAGAGTTGCATGGAGTGATCGTGTAATATTAAACTTGAAAAAAGAAAAAGAAATGAAGAGAAATTAGGGTTAGGAAGAGGAATGGCAGGGCATGTGGCTGGGCTTCCAACTTGACCTTGTCGGTTGTTCTCTTTTCTTTTTCCCAAGTCAACCACTTTCTTCTCTATTTCCTTCTTCTTTTTCTCTTTCCCCATTGCTCTATTTGAAAAGAATATCAAATACTTATTTTAACATTTGAATTCTAAATGTCCATTTTAATAGTTAATTATTTTAAAATATTGAGATTAGTTGTAAAATAAACCACCGCTCGTTGATGATACTAATTAAACCATCTGTGTCAATACGTAACTTTCATATCTCTATTTAATATCAAAAGCGTTTAGATTAACATTAACATCGCTGCACTCTGCGACGCACAGTCGCACACAAAGCACAAAACAGCGTCTGGTGTTCCATCTTCTCAATATTCAAGATACTGCATTCAGTTTTTTTTTTCTTTTTTTGTTGGGGTCCAAAAGACTTAAACATCGAGTTTATATGTAAACTTTATTCACTATGAAGTATATAATGTTTTAAATATATCCTATAATTTTCTGAAAATATTTTCTTTTAATAGCTTCTAAGTAACAATATATAAATTATATAGAAGACAAAGAAACAAAGATTACGTAATAAGAAGGTAAACCGATAACCAAGGTACATATGATCCACACGCACAAATTACAATGCTTTTTTGATAAGTAGTATTAGATTTTATTGCTTCGTATTTAATTATTATTATTACCATCAGTTGACTACTTATATACTCAGAATTGGTATTTTAGAAAAAAAATTCTTTAAAAAGATTGAATTTTTATATATAAATTTAATCAGATAATAAATTATAAACTTTATTATATTAATTAAATTTATTAAATTATTATTATTGATATTATTTAAAATTGTATATTACAGCATGCTATATACTAATAATTAACTTTTGAATGTTTTTTTTAATATATGTGATTTCTTTAAAAAATGAAAAAAATATTTGTTATACTTTAGCAAATTAAATGCTTCAACATTCAAGCAACTGTTTTTTTTATCAATCTTGGGTCACAAATGACTGGTCCATTAACCAAGTTTTGCAAATACAAGTGGGAGACTTGATCCCAAAATGTGCAAGTGCGCATGCCTCTTGTGCACTTACCATCTGTCACTAGGCTAAATGCCACTTGCATTCAAGCAACTGTTTTAAAGCCCAGATTTGCATTTAAAAATTATCCGAAAATATAAGAAAACTGTAGTAAGTTTTTTTTGTTTTTTGTATTTTTCTTTTGTATTTCTTAATAATTTTTACAAATTTGATTCATTAAGGAGTAACAGTAGCGAGTAAGAAATGAGGTCCAAAAAACTGGAGATGGATAGAATGACAATAATTGCATATATTTCATGCGAGTGACACATACTATCCAATTTTGAGCTTCAACTTACTATACAACATGATGTGTTTTATAATTCATTCATTGCATTCAACAATCAATTTTCACACAATTTCACAAAAACAAGTTGATTCTGTTATAAAATATATATAGCTATACTATAGTTACTTATCTCTAAAATATCTTATTATTCCACCGACTTTATTATCCTGTATATATATGTATTGGACACGAACTATTGGTGGAGATGTACTATACATTAATAAGATATCAACTATCTTTCTCCTTCAATATTTATTTTTAAATTTTTCCATAATAATATAATAATAATAATATAATATATTAAATAATTAATGTATCAGAAATGATTCCAAATTTTAACTTTTGTCAAATATATTTTTATACTTTGTTAAAATAAGTAAATTGGGCCCGTACATATATACTATACATTTTAGTTTAATTTATATATTGTTATAATGGCCAAAACAATGGATGTTTTGCTCCCCCATACAAATATAATTTTGTTTACGATTATAAAAATTGTTTTTCCCGAATTGATCGTTATGAAAGACTATGCCTCCACGATCATGATCATATGGTAGGTTATGCCTCCTCAAATCAATGTCTTTAAATGTCTAGAAGATATTTATAAATTGTTCCAATAGAACAATAAATAATAAAATGTCCCAAAAACATTTACAAAGCGTTCCTGAATAACAGTAATACAAAATAAATAAATAAAATAAATTTGTCTAGAAGATAAACAATACATTTTAAGTTATTTTAATGCCTGATATGTGATTATCTCTTTATATAATTTGATTAACTCATGATAATGTTATTATTGGTAAATATTAATTTTGATAATTTTTTTTTCTAACGCTTATAAAAGAAAAATAACAATGATATATATATATATATATATACCTAACGACTCTAAACACTATTTCCAGCGGCTACATACAAAATTTTCATCTATAAATACACTCATTCTCCTCTCATCTCTTCACTCAGAAATTTTCTTCCCCATCACAAAAGTGTTTATTTGGATTATAATTGTTTATTTGGTTACAATTACTTTTTCAATTTACGGGTTTTTCGTTTTTGATCACACTTCTGAAGAATTTCACATAACTGTTGGCATGACTATTTGTGCTTCATATATCCTTGTAGTCGCTTGTTTATTTTATTTTTTTGTATTTAGATAATGTGTTATTTTATATTATGTTTTGATAATATTGTGTCGAATATTTAATAAAAATTTATTATTGTTATTATTATTATTATGCAGTAATGATGTCAAATTTGACTAAACATGAAATCACCGCTCTTGATATATCGGGAAACAATTATATGAGATGGGTTGTTGCAACAAAAATGCATCTTAGAGGAAGAAAACTCCTCGATGCCATCGATAAGTCGAAAAAGACTTCAGATGAGCAAAAGACTAATGCTATGGGTTCACCATATCCACAATGGTTTAAAAGATGAATATATACTAAAAGAAGATCCTGCAGATCTTTGGCAATCACTCAAAGATAAATTTGATCACCAAAAATATGTGATCTTACCGAAAGCTAAACATGATTGGTTAAACCTCCGGTTTTAGGTTTACAAAAGTGTAAGTGAATATAATTTTGCTCTGTTCGGAATCACTTACAGGATAATGTTATGTGGAGAGAAAATAAGTGACTGTGATATGATCGAAAAAACTCTTCAAACATTTCATCCTGGAAATGTAGTTTGCAACAACAATATCAGGCAAAAGAATACATGACGTATCCATAATTAATGCAAGTTCTCCTTGTACCAGAATAAAATAATGAACTTGTAATGCTAAACCATCAATCTCGTCATACTGGATTAGCATCATTTCCATAAGCGAATGTTACATAATCAAATTACAATAAATATGGACATGAACAAGGAAGAAAATACCATCCTAATGATTCAACAATGAAATAAATAATAAAAAGTCAAAAGGAAAGGAACTTGGAAAAATGCAACATGAGGAAAGTTGCTATAGGTGTGGCATGAAAAGATATTGGTCGCGTACCTGCCGTAAGCCAAAGTATTTTTCCGATCTACACCAAGAGTCACAAAAGAAAAAAGGAAAACAAGAGGAAACCAACTTTGTTTATGGCCATGTTGGATATTCTTTTGATAAGGAAGCATGACCTTCTTTTGACCGTGATGTTGAGCCGCCTTTTGATGGTATAAATAATGATACATATCTCGATGTGGCTGATTTGGCTGTTGATTCTATAAATATCAATGAAAACAGAAAAGACTAAAATCTTCCTGAAGAAAAAATATGACATAATGTATAAATAGTTTTGGTTGCATAATGTTGTTTTCTATCTTGTATTTGTAAAATAGTTTGTGTTGTAATATAAAATTTGTTTTTATATTAATGCGTCTTTTCTGAATATTTTTATATCAGAAAATGTTGAAATGCGAAAACAAGGATGGAGATATTTGTCTCGCAGATAGTGGTACAACACACACAATTCTTAAAGATGAAAAATATTTCTCTTCCCTTCAAATGAACAATTCCGCTGGAAGCGCAAATATTATATCTGTTAATGCAAAAATTATTATAGGCTCCGGAAGAGCTTGTTTTTCAATGCCAAGGGGAACAAAATTTGAGATAGATAATGCATTATATTTCCCCAAATCATATAGAAATTTGTTGAGTTTCAAATATATCTGCAGAAATGGATATCACGTAGAGACCATGAATAAAGATGGTATTGAATATCTTTGCATTACTACATCAATTAATTCGAAAAGAAGTGTATATTGGAAAACGTGCCTGCTTTATCCTCCGGAATGTATTTTAGAAAGATAAATCTGACTGAATCGTATGTTACTGGAAACCCAAAGTTTACATGTACAGTACATTCAAAATATGGCAATGAACATTTAGGGCACCCTGGTTTAGTCATGATGCGAAGGATTGTGAAAAATACAAACGGCCATTCGCTGAAAAACCAGAAGATTTTCAAGCAAAATAAATTCTTTGTAATGCTTGTTCCTTTGGAAAACTAATAACTCGACCATCATCAACCAAAGTTGGGAATGAATATTTGGTATTTCTAGAAAGAATACATGATGATATATGTGGACCTATCCATCCATAATGTGGGCCATTTCGATATTTTATGATATTAATTGATACATCTAGTAGATGATCACATATGTGTCTATTGAGCACACGAAATACGGCTTTGGCAAAATTCATTACCCAAATAATCAGGTTGAGGTCACAACTTCCTGATCAAACGAAAAGAAGGTAAGACTTGATAATGCTGGTAAATTCATTTCACAAGCATTCAATGACTATTGTATGTCACTAGGAATAGAAATTGAACATCCAGTCATGCATGTTAACACAAAAGGGCATGGCTGAGTCTTTAATCAAACGATTACAATTTATTGCTAGACTATTAATAGTGAGAACAAACCTCCCAATTTCAATATGGGGTCATGCAATTTTGCATGCTGCGACACTAATTCAAATAAGACCGAGTGCATATAATAAATACTTCCCATTAGAATTAGCATCTGACAAGAAGTCAGATATATCTCATCTCCGTGTTTTTGGGTGTGCAGTCTATGTCCACATAGCACCACAACAAATAACAAAAATAGGACCATAAAGGAGATTGAGAATATATATTGGGTATACATCACCAAGTATAAATCGGTATCTTGAACCAAAAACTGGTGATATGTTACGGCACGTTTTACCGATTGTCATTTTAATGAAGATGAATTTCCAGCATTAGGGGGAGCAACTAAAGAAGCTCCAAGAGACGTCACATGGTACACACCGTCGTTGTGTCACCTCGATATCCCCCTACGAAACAACGTGATCTGAAAGTTTAGAAAATTATGCATTTACAAAATATGGCAAATCAGATACCATACGCGTTCACCGATAGAAAAAGGGTGACAAAATCATATATACCTGCTATGAATGTTCCATCAAGATTTATGGTTCCGGAAGAACATAATTATGGAAACATAGCAAATGAGCCTAAGGTTTAGTTGAAAAGGGGGAAACCAATGAGATCAAAAGATAAGAATCCCCGAAAGAAAATTAATTTGGGAGAAAAACATAATAATGGTCCAGAAGAACCAAATCATACAGAGAAAAGTCTTGAAGATGAAGATAAAAAAACACATGAGATCTCCATCAACTATACCCAAAATGAAAATATTTGGGTTATAAATGAAATTGAAGATGATGATGGAATTTTCTCATTCTCTGTATCAAAAGAAATTGATAATGAAAGTGATGATCTAGATCCAAAGTCCATATTAGAATGCCAAAAAAAGACCTGATTAGGAGAAATGAAAAATGGCCATGACAACTGAATTGAACTCCCTTAATAAGAGAAAAGTTTTTGGATCTATTGTTATAACGTCTGAACATGTAAAACGTGTTGGTTACAAATGGGTATTTGTTCGAAAAAGAAATGAGGAAAGGAGGTAACAAGGTATAAAGTCTGACTTGTTGCCAAGACTTTTTCTCAAAGAACGGAAATTGATTATGAAGAAACTTATTCTCTGGTAATGGATGTAATTACCTTCAGATTTTTGATGAGCCTAGCAACATCTAAAAACCTAGAAATGCATCTGATAGACATTATGACAACATATCTATATGGATCACTTAATAATGATATATATATATATATATATATATATATATATATGAAAATTCCAGAAGGATTAAAGATGCATGAAGCATTGAACTCAAAATCCAAAGAAATATGTTCAGTCAAATTACAACGATCACTTTATGGATTTAAACAATTCGGACGCATGTGGTATAATCGCTTAAGTGAACATAATTGCTACTCAAAAGGAAATCGAATAGACAAGATCTCACATGAAGAAAGAATTTGAAATGAAAGATCTCGGTGACACAAAATTTTGTCTTGGACTCCAGATCGAACATCTTCAGAATGAAATTTTTGTACATCAATCGAATTATACAAAAAGAATCTTAAAAGACTTTTATATGGATAAAACAACTTCTTTGAGTACTCCAATGGTTAATAGATCATTGAATATCGATAAAGATCCATTCTGACCTTGTGAAGATAACAAAGAGGTATTAGGTCCTGAAGTACCTTATATGAGCGCTATTGGTGGGCTCATGTATCTTGCAAATTGTACTAGACCAGATATAACATTTGAAAAGAATAAAGAAGTGAATATTCAATATATACGATCAGCAGACAATGCAACATATCTGTTTACGAAAGCGTTTCCCACTACAGCATTCATAAAACATGTTCATAGTATCTGAATGCGTCAATCACGAAACTTATGATATTCATCTTTTCAGGGAGAGATTATATCATTGTACTATTTTTCCCTCGTCATGGTTTTTATCCCACTGAGTTTTTCCATGACTACGTTTTTAATGAGACAATGTCTAATAAAATAATTACAGATTGATAATTAAGGGAGAGTGTTATAAAATATATATAGCTATACTAGATATAATAATTACCTATCTCTAAAATATCTTACCATTCCACCGACTTTATAATCCCCTATATATATATATATGTATTGGACACAAGTTATTGGTGGAGATATACTACACATTAATAAGATATCAACTATTTTTCTCCTTCATTTCTTATATTTTAAATTTTTTCATAATGATATTATAATAATATCATATATTAAATAATTAAATTTTATAATAGATTCACATTTATGCAAATATAAAAAAAAATTTATATCTCTGAACACGTTTTCTACTCTGCAGGACCAAAACTACACACATCAAATATAAAATTGAACTAAGTAGTACATATATGTATTTCAAAAAGAATTTCAGTTGTCCTTTTTAATAGAGTAAATTAACCATATACCACACAATAATATATTAATTTTCCCCATTAAATTGTTATTTTATAAATTTTTTTGTTGATTTTAGTTGTCCTGATAAGTTGTATAATAAGGGTCAGTAATAATATTCGATTTTTATCAAGAATTTATATGAATTTTACCAGAAAAAAGATAGTAAAAAGATAAATTATATACATATATCTCGATATGACACTATATTCTTGTAACTTAATAAATATATTTAATATAAAAGATTTATTTGAAAGAAGATTCAAAATTAACAATAAAAAACCTTTTAACAAACAAAAAAATTCAATATAAGCTAAATTTTGTTGATTAATATTATTATATAAAAATAATAATTAAGAAAAAATGAAAAAAAAAGGTTAAGAGGAAGAGAAGAAACATGAAAAAAGGTTTAATGGTATAATTTAATAAAGTAGGGTATGGTATTGGTGTCATCTCTCACAAAGGTCTCAGCCCTTATCTCTTTCTCATGGCCTCTCCATAAGCAACCAAACTGTCTCTTATAATCTGTTCTCAAAGTTGCCTTGTTGGGAGCACTGAGACATCCAAACATGGTTTCTTCTTTCTTTCATTCTTAAAATTCAATTAACCCTAAACCCAACTCAAAAAATCAAACCTTTTACAGTTTAGTCTCTCTCTCTCTCTCTCTCTCTCTCTCTCTCTCTCTCTCTCTCTCTCTCTCTCTCTCTCTCTCTCTCTCTCTCCATTAAAACCCTTCACAAGCAAAAAGCTTTTGAGCTTTAAATGTGTTTAAGTCTTCTTTGGATCCTGAAAACACTGGGTTTTTCCTCGTGTCATCTTATCTGGAGTAAGTCTCTCTAAATCTCTCTTGTCTTTACTTCTTCTTTTCTTTCCTTATTAGTAATCTCATTAGTATGTTCTTTTTCAGGCATAAAATTAAAGCTTTGTTTGATCTCTTTAACTGTGGGTTTGATTTATAATTTTAAGAAAAAAATGGATATGAGAAGTCATGAAATGATAGAGAGAAGAAGAGAAGATAATGGTAACAACAATGGTGTTGTTGTTGGTAACATTACTAATGATGATAATTGTAATGGCAACAACAACAACAACCGTGTTTCTTGTAACTCACAAACCCTAGATCATTATCATCAATCTAAGTCTCCTTCATCTTTGTTTTCTATCTACGCCGCTGCTAAATCCACTGTAAGGTACCGTGAGTGTTTGAAGAATCACGCAGCTAGTGTTGGAGGAAGTGTTCATGATGGTTGTGGTGAGTTTATGCCAAGTGGTGAAGAAGGAACTATTGAAGCTCTTAGATGTGCTGCTTGTGATTGTCACAGAAATTTCCATAGAAAAGAGATTGATGGTGTTGGAAGTTCAGATTTAGTCTCCCACCACCGTCATCACCACCACAATTACGGTGGTGGAAGAAGACCACCACCGCCTAATATGATGCTTAACCCCTCTCATGCTTCCTCCACCACCAAATTACTCACAGATTCATCACCATAAGTATGGAATGAGTCCTCCTGGAGGAGTGGTGACTCCAATGAGTGTTGCTTATGGAGGAGGAGGAGCTGAATCTTCAAGTGAAGATCTGAATCTGTATGGACAATCAAGTGGAGAAGGAGCTGGAGCTGGAGCAATGGCGTTTTCAATGTCATCATCAAAGAAGAGATTCAGAACAAAGTTCACAACTGAGCAGAAAGAGAGAATGATGGAGTTTGCAGAGAAGTTAGGATGGAGGATGAATAAACAAGATGAAGAAGAGCTTAAGAGATTCTGCAATGAAATTGGAGTCAAAAGACAAGTTTTTAAAGTTTGGATGCATAACAACAAGAACAATGCTAAGAAACCATTACCATCAACAACAACTCTCTAATCACCTTCATTGAGAGAGATTATGTAAGACATTTTCTTTTAATAATCTGTTGTTTTTAATGTTCTTTTCTAGGTTTTTGTAGTTTGTACGATCTTTGGATCAACCAGTGGATCTTTGTATTTGCTTAGTTAATGTTTTTAATTTGTTTTTATTTATTTTATGTTGTGTTTTTGTCTTTTTACTACTAGTTGTAATCAGTTTCGTTTTTACGTACTAGTTACTGATTCTGTCTTTCTATCACATTTGTGTTTTAACACATCTAGTTGTGAATTGTACAAACTTAACTACAACATTACAACTAGTAGTTAGATAATATTATTAGTACAAAATAAATTAATTGCAAAACACCTAAATGTCAAATTGCAAACATTCCAAAATATTATTTAAATGTTTACAATTTTATATAAACATCCAGTTGGTTAATTTGTTAAATGTCTATTTCTTTAATCTCACAGGAAGTTGCATAATATCATATAATAGAGTTTTTGCATTATAAATTAAGTTTTGTAGATCAAAATATATTAACATTAATATTGAGTAAATAAAACTATAAGCGGGTTAACCTATAGAGATTAGGATTTAATTTTTTTTTTGTCACACATTTTGATTTGAATTCTTGTTAAATTATAACTCTATATAACCATGATTGTGTTTGATAAAGTTATGCATACGCAAGCGTTATGATCAAAGCTGAACTGATTAAATATGTCCAAAATTGTACCATATGATTTGAGTTTACTGTGGATCTGTCACCTTCCAAATTTGTACCAAAAAGACAATCATGTGAAAAAACAAAATTAAAAAAAATAAAAACAGAAAAAGAAGATTCTCATTGTTGTAAAATACACAGATGAGGCCAAATTTATAGAACTCACGACTTATGTTTTTTTTTTTTTCTTTCTGTATAGTCACGACCTATGTGTTCTAAGCTACAAAATGTAATAATTGCTTACAGATTATATTTTCTACAGCGACAATTTTTTGTGTGATATTTATAAAATTGTCATAAAAATAATATTCTCATCGAATTTTTGTTTCTTCATTGGAGAGAAAAGAAAGTGGGCCAAAAGAATTAGGGATTATACTGAAAAAGCTTCCCATATCACCAAAGTCTTTTTCCATGTCATTGTGACGAAAGTATTTTTCCTTCTGTCACTTTTACGACGTCGTGTCTGTATTTAGTCTGTTACCTTTATTGATTCTGTAAATGGGCTGGTTAACGGATTAAGGCCTAAATGTTATATAAATCAGCCCATTATAGCCCATATCAGTCCATTGTAACACGTTAGTGTTGTGTTTATGGCTGTATTATTAATGTTTACCGACATAATGATTAAGAATATACATGAGTTACTCAAGCTCATGTATATTCTTCTTTTGTCAATTTATATATTCTCATTAACTTCGAATAGTGTTAGTAAAATCGCATTTTGAAGCTAATGATTGCTATATTACATTTTAAATTATTCTCTTTTGTCTTTCTAATATATAGATTAGCACGATTTTTTTTTGAGAAGTAACGAAGCAGTAATGGTCAAGTGGTTATATATTTATTTTTGTAATTTTTATATCAAAGGTTTATTTAAACATGATTTATAAAAGAGTTTAATGACTAACAGTTATAGGAGATTGTGAACTTTCGCATTATTAAATAATCCTCTAGACTCTTTTACAAATACTTATGAAAACTCTATATATATATGTTAATATAATTTTGTAGATAGCTCACTTTTAGATTTTTATATTTTTGTAGATTTTATAACATAACAATATTAATTTTTTTTTATAATTTATAAGAATGTGGTAATATTTTATAATTTTTCATAAATCATGAAACCAATAAACTGTTTTTCCTTCCCTAAAACTTAATTTTTTTGTTAATATTAGATTATAACAGACTGCTCTATTAACGAAATTTTTATATAATATAGATAATAGAAATTGATTTCTCGATGTGAGAAAATGTTTATCTTTAATAAATGTACTACTTTTC
>JAKUCM010007672.1:0-35659 GCA_023374145.1 Lepidium sativum
GATTTTGAGTTCAATGCTTCAGGCATCTTTAATCCTTCAGGGATTTTCTTATATATATATTATATATATATGTTGTCACAACGTCCATCATATGCATTTCAAGGTTTTTAGTTGCTATTAGGCTCATTAAAAATCTGAAAGTAATTGCATCCATTACCCGGAGAATATGTTTCTTCATAATCAATTCCCGTTCTTTGAGAAAAACATTGGTCAACAAGTCGGGCTTTATACCATCTTTATTCATGGTATCTACGTGATATCCATTTCTGCGAATATATTTGAAACTCAACAAATTTCTATATGATTTAGGGGAATATAATGCATTATTTATCTCAAATTTTATTCTTCTTGGCATTGAAAAATAAGCTCTTCCGGAGCCTATAATAATTTTTGCATTACTAGATATAGTATTCACGCTTCCAACAGATTTTTTCATTTGAAAGGAAAATAAATATTTTTATCTTAAAGAATTGTGTGGGTTGTAGCACTATTTGCCAGACAAATATCTATATCCTTGTTTTCACATTTCAACATTTTCTGATATGAAAATATTCAGAAAAGACGTGTTAATATAAAAAAAAACTTTATATTATAACACAAACTATTTTACAAATACAAGATAGAAAAAAAAACATTATCAAACCATAATTATTTATACATTATGTCATATTTCTTTTTCAGGAAAATTTTAGTCTCTTTGGCTTTCATTGATATCTATAAAATCAACAGCGAAATCAGTCCCATCAAAAGGCGGCTCGACATTACGGTCATAAGAAGGTCTTGCTTCCTTATCAAAAGAATGTCCAACATTGCCATAAACAAAGTTGGTTTTCTTTTGTTTTTCCTTTTTCTTTTGTGACTCTTGGTGTAGATCGGAAAAATACTTTGGCGTACGACATGTATGGCGACCAATCTCATTTCATGCTATACTTATAGCAACTTTCCTCATATTGCCTTTTTCCAACTTGTTTTCCTTTTGACCGTTTATTATTTATTTCACTGTTGAAATCATTAGGACGGTACTTTCTTCCTTGTCCACGTCCATGTCCACGTCCATATTCTCCTTGTCCACAGTCACAATTATTTCTACGGCCACGTCCACGTCCATAATTATTGTAATTTGATGATGTATTATTCGCTTATGTGAATGATGATGATCTAGTAGGACGGGATTGATGGCTTAGTATTACTAGTTCATTATTTTGTTCTGCTACAAGGAGTTTTTGCATTAATTCTGGATATGTTGTGTATCCCTTAGTCTGGTATTGTTGTTGCATGATCTTGGTATGCCCTTCTCCCTGGTTTCGGCTTATTCTGTTGAGGTGGGAAAGACAGATAAGAAAATTATTAGTTGCCAACCGATCTTATTCCCCAGATAGCCTTATAGCCTCTTCCCCGAGAATTTTAGATGAATCATTCGTTGACAAAACCAACGTAGGAATGGAGTTACATTTCTAGGATGAAATGTTTGAAGAATTTTTTCGATCATATCATAGTCACTTATTTTCTCTCCACATAAAATTATATTGGAAGTGATTCCGAACAGAGCAGAATTATATTCACTTACACTTTTGTAATCCTGAAATCGGAGGTTTAACTACTCGTGTTTAGTTTTCGGTAAGATCACATATTTTTGGTGATCATATCTATCTTTGAGTGATTGCCAAAGATTTGCAGGATCTTTTTTTTGTTATATATTCATCTTTTAAACCATCGTAGATATGGTGAACCAAAAATATCATAGCATTAGCCTTTTGCTCATATGAATTCATTTTCGACTTATCAATGGTATCGATGAGTTTTCATTTTTCTGCAACTTCCCATCTCATATATTCCCGATATATCAAGGACGGATGATTTTGTATTTAACTAAATTTGACATAATTATTGCATAATAATAATGATAAAATTTTATTAAATATTCGACACAATATTATTAAAACATAATATATAATAACATATTATTTAAATACAAAAAAAAAGAAACAAATAAGCGACTACAAAGATATATGAAGCACAAATTGTCAGGCCAACAGTTATCCGAAATTCTTTGCGTGTCTGCTCAAAAACAAAAAACCCGTAAATTGAAAAAATAATTGTAACCAAATAAACAATTAAAATTCAAATAAACATTTTTGTGATGGGGAAGATAATTTTTGAGTGAAGAGATGAGAGGAGAATAAGTGTTTTTATAAATAAAAAATTTGTATGTAGCCGTGGGAAATAGTGTTTAGAGCCGTTTGATATATATATGTATTAATATTATTTTTATTTCATAATCGTGAGAAAATATAATTAAAACAAATTTATCAAAATTAATATTTACAAATAATAACATTATTATAAATTAATCAAATTGTATAAAGAGATAATCATATATTAGACGTTATAATAATAATAATTTAAAATGTATTGTTTGTTTTCTCGAAAATTTTATTTTATTTATATATTTTGTATTATGTAACATATTGTAAATTTTTTGCGGATATTTTATTATTTATTGTCCTTCTGGAAAAATTTATAAATGTCTTATGGACATTTAAAGACATTGATCTGAAGAGGCATACACTACCATATGATCATGATCATGGAGACATAGCATTCCATAATGATAAATTTGGAAAAATAATTTTTATTATCCTAAACAAAAATATATTTGCATAGGAAACAAATCACCCATATTGTTTTGGCTATTATAACACTATATAAATTAAAATGTATAACATAGATGTATGTGGTCCAATTTACTTATTATAATAATAAAGTATAAAAATAGATTAGACAAAAATTAAAATTTTACCTTTCGAGTATCTCGTGTTGATATATGTATTATATTATATTATTATATAGTATATATGAAGTAAAGGAAAAAAAGGGACACGTGAGAAAAAGGGAGTTAATGGTTAACTTTTTCTTGTATGTGTTATTTTTATTTTCTTTTACTTTCAGTTTAAATATACAAACCCACAAACTAATATATATAAAGATGTATGACGACGAGAGTCTTAAGAGTCTTAGGTATTTTATATCCATACTTATTATATCTATATATTATTAAACCTATATATTTACAACAAATGTTACAATTCACAATAACATTAATTGTATAGTGTTTTATTCAGCCTATTGTATATCTATTTTTTTATAAATGAAGATACTTTGATTTAAAATAATATAAATCTATTTGAAAATTTTGTCAGTAAAATAAAATGTAGACTAGTTTATATTATGGCTTCCATTAGTCATCATTTTCCTATTACCACCTTCCATATTTAGGCTTCCATTTTTCTTCTTCCAAATTTCACAATTTCTTAACAAAAGAAAAAAACTGGATGAAGTTATTTATGTAGAATTTATTTATTTACACCAATTTAGTTTCATTTTCAAGTTAGTGTGTTTTTCCTCTAACTATTGGATAGGTCAAATTTCAAAGTATTCTAAAACTCTTTTTAATCTACTTTTTGTAATAGAGATTGAATTATCTACCATTAGACTAAAAATAATCTGAAATTTAATGTTTTACTATGAGCATAATTTAATGTTTTACAAGCTAACACAATTTTTTTCTTAAAGCGATATCCACTATGTTTGTAATTGGAGGAAACTCCTTTTAACCAGACATTGTGTGGATTAGGGATAATGATAGAGAGACACAGACACATAGTCCCTGATTCTACACCAAGTGTTAAAAGCTCTGATTAGCGTTATAACGTATTCTCAGATTGCATTTAATTGCAATGGTGGGTTCTTACAAACGCATATTTTCTAACATCCCTCTATCTTTAAGACGAAAGTGAACTATCACAAAGGCCTTTAGGATTAATTAAAGAGATTACGGTGCTCCATATTTGTCTTTTAATGTTCTAGGAATTTGGGATTTAAATATTTAGAAGAAGAAGAAAATCGATATCCCGAGGAGGTTTTTGAATTATTAAGATGGGGCTTTGGATGACCACGCACACATACATACACAACTATTTAATGAACACCATTTTCTCCTCTTCTTTATTTATTGCACTTCCCCATCAACCAATTAAACACTCTTAACCTTTAACTCTTATTAACTTGTATAGCTAAGCCAAATCCATATGCTTCACTCTCACACCTGTACCTTCTTCTTCTGTTCAACAACCAATGTATTTTTTATGTCAATATATACTCATTATTCATGGTCGATCCACAGTCAAAACCCAAGGTGCTTAAAGATTTGTAACAGCAGAACTTGATTATTTTGTTTTTCTTATTTTTAGTTAATTAAAATAATCAAGTAGTGAGGTTGGTGGAAGGGGACATTATAATGTTCTCAAATTGATTGCTATGATTCTCTCCATTAAACTAGTTGCGTTCTCCTTTTATTGTTTTTTTCAGTTTTGGTAATTTAGTGCTATAACTTATCGAACCACATGTTGATGAAGTACACGCCTCTTTGATTATCCAAAGTCGGTGTTAAAAGATGAAAATTGACCACACGAAGAGGAGTGCTGGTATGTTTATAGCTCTCACATTTGGCAATATTGGGCTGCTTCAAGGGTAATAATTATCTGTCCTCGAACGACTTGTTATTAGTAACATCCAACAAAAAACGAGGAGAATTTAAGATTCGTATAATGTACAAAAATTCTTAAGGTAGATGATGAAACCCACACAAAAAAGGGCACCGTTTTGCCACAAGTGTCTCCTAAAAGGTTACAACTTTAAACTTAAACCATTAGTCTCCACATCCCTCAGGGTTGTGATTTAGAATTCCACGAACTTACACACATATTTGCTCACTCTTGTTGAGAGTATCAGCCACGGAATGATCCCAACCTGACCCAACAAAATACACTTTTACTTACATAAACCTATAAAAATTGGATCGAGAAGAAGAAACATACCATCACATAGCCTGTCAAGTGACCTCCTGTTCCCCAAGATAACAAAGTCCCTGAGAAGCAACCACACAATCAGTGATTTGATTTTAAACTACGATGTACGAAAAGCCAGCTTCAACGGGTCAAAGCAACTACTCACCAAACGGTTGAACAAGTTGCTTAACGATAATGGCAATTGGAGTCCTCCAGAACCACAATACGAAGATAAGGTATACTACAACCTAGAGACAATGTTCTTAGCAAGTCTATGTCAATCAAGGAGTCCTAGAAAAATGAAAACAGAAGTCCAAACACATAAAGTAAGTTTACCTTTGAAGCAAGCAGGACCCTCCCATACAGATCGTATGACAGGTTAATTTCTTTGTTATGCTGCTCCAGATCTGAACTTCAAAAATAGCATTAACAGATATACACCTACACTAGACCATACAATGCTCTGACATAGCTATAGCTGCTACCAAATTTTATTCATTTTCTAGCCAAACTATCTGTTGCATCATATTTCTGAAATCACAAGCCCTACGCTCATCAATCAATCAATAGAGCGGATATCTACGCATACTCACATTGTGCTAGTTCCTTCTCTTTAGCAGCTGCCATTCTCCTAAGTTTTGCCGCTTGCGCAAACGTGGTTGGCCTGCAACATGAGCCGTAGATAAAAATCTCTGATCAACAAACCTGATTAACTCGAAATGAATAGAGAAGACGAAGACGAAGACGAAAAAGAAGAAATGTCTGAAAACTGAAAACAAACGGCTTACTGAGATAATGCACTGGCCTCTCTCAAAAGCTGCTTAATTTCGGATCGCAGCTCTGCTTCTCTTGTGTTCTTCGACCCTTTCTGGATAAATTTTAGAGTCATAATAGATGATCAGGTGGATTTCTGAAAACGACAATATGGTTTTTATCAGTTACCTTCTTCAATTGGTCAAGCCACTTCGATAGCAACTGAAAGACAACAACGACGAAGAAGGTCAGAGGAGCAGCAAGAACGCCGCGATCTTCTATAAGCTTCTCTCCTTCCATTACCCTTTTCTAACGAATCGCCGTTGATTACTGAATCTGATGTAATTTAGCAATCCATTAAACCCAAAATGGAAACAATTCAAAACTCAATAATCTTCAATTCGGGAAAAACAAAAGCCCTAATCGGATTCATCATATTGTAGATAACCAAATCATCTAATCAACAAATTGCACAACGAGAATGAAAAGATTCAAGTGCAGATTGAACAAGATCTTCGCGAATGACCGGAACTTACAGTCTCCGTGGTAAATGCCCAGAAATTGAAGCCTACAAGCGAACGTTAACGATTGAAATCGAAGGAATTAGAATTTAGATTGGCCCTGAAACTGAAAAGAAGAGGCTTTAAATTTTTAAAATGAAAGTTATCAAAAACAAAACTTTAAGACCCAGAGTGTAAAAACTGATAACTAAATCCGTTTTCGAACAGGCTTTACTGGGCTTCGTTATAATTCAGAGCCCATGATGTTGAAACTAAACCGCTGGTTAATTTTGTTTAAAATTAAATGTACAAAAGAAACAAAAATAGGTTAGACACTTTTGAGCCAAATTTAGAAAGAATAGGATAAAAATGGAGATGTAATAAAACTACAATATGAAAGGTTAAGAAAATAAAAATAAAAATGAAGACATAATGTATTCTTTTTACGTGGAGTGGTTGTAATGGTTTTACCAGAAATAGCACGCGTTGTCTTCTAATCACTCTCAACTAATCTAAAGACATTTTATGTTTTGTCTCATCCGATCACAATTAATTAATGTTAATCATCTAATCTAATTGGGTGTATCACCAAATCAGAGCATTATCGAAAAAATTCACAGAAACCTAAGCAGAAAAGAAAAAAAAACAATGTAAATCCAAATCCTAAACGTCGTAAGCATCTTCAGCTTTGGTGTAAGCATGCCATTACAATCCAACTACTTGCCGACAAACTTTAGTTCCCACCACTTTTGATGTGCCTTTCAAACTTTGCATCTTCATGTCTTCTCCCTTCTTTTTTAGACCGGCTCCGTTTTGTACCGATTCTGTCTCGTTTTTCTTTTTGGTTAGTAAAGATTGTAATGTGGCAATTAATCAATAGTAAGTAATACATTATGAGGCCATGTGTTGAAGAGCATTGGAATACAAGCTGTGTGTATCTTTCATATCAACTACTCTTCCTCTTCAAAATTTGATCATGAGATCATGTCAAAACGGTCACATCTGTGTGTCACTTTTTTATACATTATAAGGGCGTTCGTTAATGTTTTAATGCACATATGTATATTGAGATCTCAATTCAACTACTCATACCATCCAGAACGGGTCCAACATTATCAAAAGTACTATTCAAAATATTTCAAAACTTATAAAAACAATAAAGTAAGCAGAGATTTTTGGTTCTGCTTACTAAAAGTCAATACTCTAAAAAGTTTGAATCCTAATTACTAGAATAATTTATAAACTTTAAAAGTTTTGGGCCCAAAATACTATAAATTTCAATAAATTTGGATCCTAAATACTACAAAATTCTATAAACTCTTACGAATTTTGGCCTTAACATATGTGGACCATAAGCCATGACTTATATTGCTTATGGTACAATCCGGTCCTAATACCACCAAATTGATTTCTATCTCATGGTCCGACCTTGATACCATCAAATTGACGTCGAAATCTATTCAAACGAAAGAAGTTTTGGATTTCCAAGGAAAATTTTTGTTTATGACCAAATTATGTTTCAAGATCACTTTTAAATTTGTGGAAGATTTTTGTTGAAAGTTTGTCAATGACACTTTATTCATATATAAATGAAGATGTGTGGATTCCAAAGTTAAAAACTAAGAAGGAAAGAAGAATAAGTCAAAGCTGAGTTGGACGAAAATCTTGTTTATCAAAGAGGAGATCAAGACAAAGAGTTGTGAACATATACAACATATTACTATGAAGAAGAAATGAAAACTTGTCTTAACTTGAAAATTTTCATTTACGAGGGATTTGGAAATTCTAGGTTAACGTGTTCGAATACATGGAGCTATGAATAGAAACAACATAAATGAAAAGTTGACATATCTTGTGAGTTGCCATTTTAGAGAGATTTGGTTGATTCTAAGGTATGTTGTACGGCTTATAAAAATGATAGGAGGGTTGACGTGGCTGCTCAACATTTTAGAATTTTTGGGGAGAGAATTAGGTTAATGTTCAAAGAGGAGAAAACGCTTGTAAGCCTTGTTGGAGTATTCATTCATTTTGTGTTGGTGAAAATTGTAACCAGCAAGTATAAGTCTTTTATAGAAAAAATTATATTAATAAAACGAGTTTTAAGCGTTGGATCGGTGTTTTCCGATCAAAATTTTCTATGTATTTTTGTCTCTATACTATTTCAATAAATCCATTGATTTCCCTACTGAAATAGACAAAACTCTTGTAGATGACAATTTCATTTCATAAAAAAATTGTATAGTTGTAGTGCCCCATATTAAAACGGTTCTAAATCTGTATATATCATATATGTAACATATTTTCATTTTAGTTTGTGAGACATGGAAATTTATTCCCAAGAAATTACTACATAAGTTAATATATATACTAGTAAATTACATGCATGGATGTTTTATTCATTATGAGAATTAAAGAGGGTTTGGAGTAGCATTGTGATCGAGAGAGAAACGAGAAGATCGAGAGAATGTCTTTGTGTAAAAACGAGTGGTCTTTATCACAATAATTTATCAGTCAAAACACATCTCTCGTATATATTATGCTGGTATCATTTATTCCCTTCTCTCTTGAACTCCTTTTGTCTTTTTATTTATAGATTGGCCCACTTTTACATACTTTTTCCTCCTTGCCAAATCATAACAAGTTAAAAACTTAAAAAGTGGATCAACTAATTTTATACAAACCATTAACAACTTTTGACACTCTTCTTTAAAATGTGTTTCATTTTTAAAGTGTTATCCCAATAATATAACTTTAAGTTCCCACCCAGAAGATTTGATGTCCAGACATATAAGTGGCTCCATTTCACCTTCTCCCAAGCCACCAAAATTTCTCCTAAAACCTTTTGTCATTCCTTTTTCTCATTCACTTTTTTACAATGAATATTATAAACCTCATTTCAGTTTCTACAATGTCAAAAAATATGAAACATGAACTTTAATTTGAAATTTTAGTTGATTTCTATAGTGTATGTCGGGAAATCGAATAATGGTATAACAACTTAACAGGCATATCAAAAGTAAAAAAAAACTAATTCGCTTCTTAGAATTAAGCCATGTTCTTTTTATGATAGCGATCAACAATCAAATAATATAAGTATTTTCAAATTTAGTTATGTAGAAGTACATAGGTGATGCCATACAAATAATCAGTGCAACCATTTCAAGTTGTCGATGTAAAATACAGCGACACATGTTTAATTAGTAGCAGCGACACAATCTTTTCTTTCCATTTTTTTGTTTTTGTTAACGTTTAAATTTCAGTCGCTTACTGTAGACGCAACAACACAATAAAGAGAACAAGACCTTACTGATTATATAGATCTATAGTATTGAGCCAAATTATAGAGTCAACAACAACCTGTTGACTTACACATTATAGACTAGGTGTGGGCATATGGTTATTCGGTTCGGTTCGGTTCGGTTTGTTCGGTTCTTAAAATAATGGAACCAATGGATACTTTCTGAAATTCGGTTCGGTTTCGGTTCGGTTCTCCTCAGTTCCGGTTCCAAATGGATACTTGATGGAACCGAAGAGGAACCGAAATAAATTTGGTTTTCAATCGGTTCCGGTTCCAAATGGTTATTTAGACAAAAACATTTAAAATAACCATTTTGTTACAAAAAATGTACACAAAACCGAACCGGAATCAAAAAAAATTGTTTGGTTCGGTTCCATTCAGTTCTTTGATTATAGTTTTTATGCTCAACTAATCTTAGGAGTAATAAAAATCAATTAATAGATTAGTTTCGGTTCTAACTTCGGTTCTAACTTTGGTTCTCGGTTCGGTTCGGTTCCTAACCAAGAACCGTGGTTCCTGAATTATGGAACCGTTCGGTTAATTTTTGGAAACCGAACCGGAACCGGAACCAAATTTTCGGTTCGGTTCGGTTCGGTTCTTCGGTTCCGTTTTTTTGCCCAGCCCTATTATAGACCACAAAAGAAATTTCATTGCTTTATTGATGGCCATTCGATCCACAACAGACCCAACTCACAACCTTTAGACTTAGCTGACACACATCTCACAAATTCCACCTGTGTCGATTGGAGTCTTTGTCGCTGTCTGAGAGAGAAAGAGAGAAACATAGGGATCATAGTTATTTTTCTTAAAACCTTGCTTAACCATAAGAGAATCAAATTTATGATTCCATTATCTAGGAGATTGCTTTAATAATAGAGAAAGATTTCTTTAGCAAACATACCTTGTTTTCTTTACTATCTTCGATGTAACCTTCTGGTTGTTCCATATAAATGGTTTCCTTTAAAAACCCATGAAGAAACGCCGTTTTAGCATCCAACTATTCAAGGTACATATCATAGTTTGCTATTGCTGATAGAAGAAGACGAATAGATGTATGTTTAACTAATGGAGCAAACACCTCGTTATAGTCAATTCCTTCTGTTTGTGAATACCCTTTAACCACTAACCTAGCTTTATGTCTAGGTCTTTCAACTACCGGAATACCTGGCTAGTTTTGTAAATCCATTTACAGCCAATAACCTTTTGATCCTTAGGTCTGCCACGTAAATCCCACATGTTTTTTCTCCAGAGGGAGTCCATTTCTTCATCAATTCCACCATTCCAAAATTATTTGTCTGAGCTTCTTAAAACGAGCTTGGTTCCTCTAAGTTTATTAACTTTGCACTAGATAATGCATAAGTAGTAAAGTCTGCATCTTCAAACCTAGATGGTGGTTTTATTTGCCTTCTTTGTATGTATTTAGGCAAAAGATATCCTTGATTTTCCTCTGCTTGTTGATATGTGTCCATTTGATGAATTTATGAGCTTGATTGATCCTCTACTTCCGAACTTATCTCCACTGTTCTAGTTTTCTTAGTAGTTTTAGCATGTATTAACACCTCTCCACTTGAAGAGGTAACTAGGTGTCTCTCAAGATTCTGACCCAAAATCTCTTCCAAGTTTTCATTGAAAGTGACCTTTTCCTTTTCTTTTGAATCTCCTTTGATCCTTTTGCTTCCAGATCTTTCCATAGAGTGCTCTCATCAAATACCACATCTTTACCGACGACAATTCTTTTTTCTTCAGTTAACCAGACCGTGAACCCTTTGTTCCTTGTCCATACCCAATGAAAATGCCTTTAGTTGCCCTTGGACTGATATTTTCTTTGATTGTATGAACATAAGCAATACAATTGAAGCCTCTTAGGTGACTATAGTCAAGTTTTTTGTTTTTCCAAATTTCTTTTGGAATTTCAAAATTTTTCATAGATGAAGAGGGAGATCTGTTTATGACATAAATTGTTGTTGTTGTAGCATCTGCCCAATATTCTCCACCTAAACCTGATTTGTTAGCATACACCTCACTTTATCTGTGATTGTCGTGTTCATTCTTTTTGAAACCCCATTTTGTTGAGGTGTATAAAGACAAGTTCTATGTCTCTTGATTCTTGAGTCTTTACATAGTTGATCAAAACGTGTATTGTAGAATTTATAGACCATTATATGTCCTTAGGCACTTGATCTTTCTTTCCATCTGATTTGCCACCAAAGTTTTCCATTCCACAAACTTTTGAAATGATTCATCTTTAGTTTTCAGAAAATATACCCATGTTTTATTAGAGTAGTAATTAATAAAACTTATATAATATTGAGATCCTCATATACTAGACATGTGGAGATTCCCAAAGATTGGAGTTCATATAGTCTAAGATCCCCTTTGAAACATTTTTTGACCTCTCGAAACTTTGTTTATGAGACTTCCCAAAAGCACATGTTTCACAGAATCCAACTTCTTTGATTTCCCCTTGCTTGATATATCCTTTCCTGACCAGAGTTTCCATTGATCGTTGATTCATATGAGCAAGTCGTCTGTGCCACTTCTCTGTCAAATCAATTTGTTTCTCTACTACATTTGCTTGTGGTCTTTGAACTTTTCCTTCAAGATAATATAGCCTGTTTTGATAGGTTCCTGTCAAAATTTTATTTTCTCCTTTATATAAATCAGTCTTGAAGTTCTTTCTTTGTAGTAACAACCTGATTATTCCATCTGACCATATGAGATCAAATTTCTGCTCATATCTGGCATACACCTCACATATTTTAGAATAACTTGAGAACCATCATCATTGTTATTTGTGATGTTCCCTATTCCTTTTACCAAACATGACGATTGTTTCCCGTTAGAACTTTGTTCCCCTCAATATTCTTGAAATATGACAGCGCATCTCTGTTAGGAGTAATGTGAATAGTGCAACCTGAATTCATAACCCATTTTTAAGTGGTTGCGATGGGACTTGCTACATAGGCTGAGGACTCTGGAAATAATACTGTGACATTTGCTGAACTCTGACCTTTACCTTTATCGCCACTCTTCCTTCTTTCTGGACAATCTCTTTTCCAATTACTTTCAGAACCACATGTCCAAAAAGCTTTGGAATTTCCCTTTGGTTTACTTTACGATCTGTCTCTGCTTTTCGACTTACTTCTGCCCTTCCTACTTCCTTTACTGTCAAATCTTCTCTTAGATCTACCTCTGGATTATGCCATTAACCCTTGTGTAACATTATTTTTTCCATACAGTAAACCCTTTTGTTTGAGGTTTGACTCCATACCATAAGCCCCACTAACGACATCATCCATAGTTAGGGTTTCCTTGGCATTTCCAAGCTGAAGAGTGTGCACTAAAGGGTCAAACAAAGGTGGTAAGTTATTGAGTAACGCTATAGCTTGATCTTCATCTTGAATTGTGACCTTCAGACTTGCAAGATCACCAATCAATTTAAGAAATTGGTCAAGGTTTTCCTCTATAGTCTTGTCTTCTTCCGTCCTATATAGAGAGAATTGCCTATTTAGGAATACTCTATTCAATTTTGTCTTTGTTTGATAGTCTCTTTCAAGAGCTTTCCACTGCTTGAAATCTGTAGGTTCATGCATTATCATCCTAAGAACTGAATCGGTAAGACACTGACCGAGCAAGCTCTCTTGTCTTTAGCACTAACACTAGGTTTTCCCACCTTGATTTATTTTCCTGATTCTTTATTAGTCACTATTGCTTCTTCAACATGTTGTTCTTTCTCATTTTCTCCTTCTAGAACTGACAGTAACCCTTGAATCTCAAATTGTTCCAACATTCGATACCATAAACCAAAATCTCCTTTTCTATCAAATCTCTCGACCTCAAACTTTCCTTGAGTTTGTTCCATAATTTGATCAGAACTACAATCTTGATTTAACTTTCAAAAGAATGTAGATTACTTAAAGACGATTCGAACTGTCACTGAAGATTAGTCTCGAGCTTGAAACTTCTTGCAATCTTCTTTTCCTTTTCTGGAAAGATCCTTCGAGCTTTCTTTCTTTCATGACCTTTAGTTACTTATACTTGACGCTCTAGATCGATTTCTTGACCATGGAGCTCTGGTACCACTTTTGAACAAAAACACGTAACCAAAGATGGTGGTCTCGACTTGAATTTTAGAGATTTGGAACTCGATTTCACATAAACTTTGAGATGAGAGAGTAACAAATTGACACAAACAATTATAAAGTTCCCCAGTGAATTGAGTACATCTCTCTTCAGATATTTAATCTGAAATTCACTAATTTCTCTCTATTTTTCTTCTTTATAGAATACAACCAAGCTCAACAATGGAGAATCTCACTTCACACACCGAAGAAGACGTATCATCATATGAAGCCAAAATATGGAGTAAACAACAACTTGTTGACTTACACATTATGGGCCACAAAAGAAATCTGGTCCACAACAGACCTAATTCACAACCTTTAGACTCAACCGACACACCTCAAATATGTGTATCAATATAATCTTGAAAACTTGGTTATTCATATGATGAAAACAAAGATTAACAAGACAATCATATATTCATACCTAAAGTCTAGATTTGTGGGAATTCACAAGGTTTCCGTTAATTGGAAAAAAGAGCCCTTAGGAAGAGGTTAGTGGGGGAGCATGAAAAAATGTTTTACGTATATATAACTCAATAATCATCCAAACAAACCAATCCATGTGCTTCCCTTCAAACATTCTTCTTGTCATTATCCTCCCAACCATTTTCTAGTTTGGCCAACTTTTTTTTATTTTCTTCCTTTGTTACTTTTTAATAAAAATTAAAATTAAAATATGCAAATCTCCACTCACACATTATACATTCTCTTTTTAAAATCCTTAGATTGTCCCTTTTGCCTTCTTCTTCTTGTTCTCTTCCCACTTTATTCCTGATTCTCTTCCTTTAGGAATTTCATCGAACTACTCAACAACCCTATATCAATTTTTATTTTATTTTCTAAAAATTCTCATGCAGATTAAATAATAAGAAATAATCCACCTTTTTCCTTCTTATATATATAGATACAACACACGTAACATGGCCCCAAAACCCTAAAGCAACACTCTCCACTATACTCATATCTGTAGTTACCATTGTTATGAATTCAATAGCAAGAGACCGAAAAGAACAGATGGTAATCCAATCTTCAATCGTTTTGCTTCAAGAAAGATTCAGACAACTTCAAAGAGCACGAGAGTTAAGAGCTGAAAGAGAACTCCTTAACCCTAAACCTAACCACCAAGATAACATCTTACAATATTACAACGAACCCACAAGTTTCGGTTTCTTCCAGTTTCTACCTCTAAACTCTCAAACATCATCTTCACAACAACTTCTCTCCCTCTCTTTATGCCCACGCTCCACCTCTGATTCCATTGAGAAGCCAAGCTTTTGTCATCAATGGCCAAACAAAGACGACAAAAAGATGAGTGGTTTTGATCGATACGACGAAGTTGATACATCTCTGCATCTCTAAACTGATCGATCAATCTGTTTCCTCTATCTTTTCTTTTTGAAAACTATGTATGTATAACCTCTTTTAATTAGGTCGATATGCTCTTTTTAAAGAGTCTTGTAGGTGGTGGTGGTGATATGTATGGTTAAAATGCGATCATAATATATTATACACAACTGTGATAATGATCTACTACTCATTGAGTTATTGGTACTTCCTATTTTCATGCATTTGTATACTTAACTAGTTAGCATTAGCTTGAACCAAAAAAGGGCATGACAAATAAGTAGTTACATGTGGTTAATTAAGGAGACAGACTTGAAATTAGATTTCAGTTAGGCTCCTCTTGCCCATGTTCAAACCCTGCTTTTTGCAGCTTTGCTATTAACCTTTTTTTTTTTTCCTTTTATGAAATAAATAATAATTCCAAAATTCGAAGTTTTTTGGATCGTATTCGACTAGATTTCTTATAGTTACTAAATGTCAGTAATAATAAGAGAGAGATAGAAACAAATGTTTCATTTAATCATAGATTTACATAAGTTCGATCACATTTCATTATTCTTTGATGGTTACTGTTGGTTCTAAATTATTATAAAATTAAATTTAGTGTTATTGAAACTGATATTAGAATAATTATTCAATTCCAACTTTGTTTCCTCCAAATATCCAAAAACTGATATTCATTTTGGTTGCATTATATATCAACATAATCATTTACGAGCTAAACTAGTGATGTGTTAAGAGTTCACCTAATTAAATTAAATTCGATGACCGAACTCATTATAATATGAGTTTAACTAATAATTTATTTTGATATGCAAATGACTCTTAGCCTAGTGACAGGTGGTAAGTATATATAAGACATTTCATTTACACAACTAGAGATCGAGTATTCCCGTTTACATTATGTAGAAATTTGCCTATTAGGCCGGTTATGGCCCAATATAAATTGTCATCGACAAAAAAAATTTAATGAGCGTGTGTTTTCGTGGGCCCATTTGTTAGGTTGGTTCGGAGAAAGAGAGTCCAAAAAGAGCATCAACAAAGATTTATGTCTGCAAGAGAGCCTCTGAAGGAAGTGGAGGTTCCGAGGTTGTGGTTGAATCAAGAACCTAGAGAGTAATTTGACAGGGAAGCAGAAGATAAGATTCGGAGGAAAGGAGATTTGTTGATTTTGTGGATCGAAGATGAATACTGATATCACTGCCTTGGAGAAGCCCCAATACCCAGTCGTTGATCGGAATCCTCCTTTTACTAAAGTCGTCGGCAATTTCAGCATCCTTGATTACTTCCGTTTCTCTACCATCACCGGCGTCTCCGTCACCGTCGGCTATTTATCTGGTCCACTTCCCTTTCCCTCTTTCTGTAATTTCCAAAATCCGTTGGAATGCCTGAAAATGTGTTGATTAGTGTTTTGGAAATGGCGATTTTGTAGGGATTAAGCCTGGGATTAAGGGTCCCTCAATGGTAACTGGAGGACTGATCGGACTCATGGGTGGTTTCATGTATGCATACCAGAACTCGGCGGGTCGACTCATGGGGTTTTTCCCTAACGACGATGAGGTCGCTAGTTACCAGAAGCGTGGTGGTTTCTCCAAATGACTTTTAGGTTTTTATTTCTTCCTTGGATCTGGCTTCATTTTGGAATGTGGAAACCCTCTTTTCCTGTAATCTGGTTGAATTTATCTGCTGTTGCCTCTGTTTGTCTGTTATGACTTACCAATAAGATTTGGGACAACAAATTCTGATCATTTGATAGTTTGTGATGTTGCAATAAGAACTCTTTTGCTGCTGATGCATTTTAGACCACTCTGATAGTGATAGAACTTTGCTGCTATGTTCTTACTAGTGTAAGTCTTAGTTTGGAGAGGATATATATTAGTGCTAACATAGCAGATGATTGAGCACGAACTACATTCGAATCTCCAATACACGTTGTCATGGTCTGGGAATAGGTATTGGTGTTCATTGTCTATCTAGTCAATGTATTTGTCGTGTAAACCGAAAGCAATCAGATGTCGAGTAGAAAATCTGTGGTTTCGTTGGAATTGGTTGGTTGTGTAGCTTTTGCAGAGGATGGATGTAAGTAAATAAGGTCATCTAATTGGTTCTGCTTTCCGAGACCTTTAATTGTGCTCTTAATTCTTCCATCTATATTGCTTAGTGTTTGGATCCCTGATTCATTACATGACTCTGTCCTATTTGCTTAACTTTTTCTAACAAACCAAAGTGGGAGTGACTATCATCCGTTTTTCATTGTTGGCTCAATTCTTCCAACGTTTTGGATATTACCAAAATACGAATGCTAATGGTTTATTTTGCGGGTTATGTCGGGCCAATCCTTCTAAATTCATGGTCCTATTATAGTCGTTATCTGTTTCTGGGTGTTTCTTTTATACAGATATGGTTAATTAACTCTGTTTGACAGTTTAACTCCCGTTCCGTTATGTTCCCATCCTGAAATTACCATACTTTCCGGGAATGGAAAATGATAATTTACCGTTCGGATCTAAAAATTATTTCTAAATGTTTAAGGGAAAGGGTTGGGAATGCGATTGAGATTTCCCTCAATTCTCATTGAGTATTTGTGTATATTAAATGAATATCAGAATATTTTAGACATCGGACTTAAATTTTTGGTTTATGAAAGTTAAGAAGCTAACAAAAATATTTCATGAGAGAAAAGAGCGAAAACGATAAAATGAAATCTCGTCTTTTCTTGCTTAAAGCAGTGGGCGGTTGAAGGCTTCCTCATATCTGACGCCGGAACTCCTTCAGCTTCTTCGTGAAGTTGTTGTTGTTTTAGTTTGGGGTTGGAAGAAGAGACTTAAGATCAAAATTACTGGAGGTTCGATGGCTTTTACTTGAGTTGTCTTTCCTCCTTTTGATTTTACTCTTGCTCTCCCTTTACCCTTTTCAATCGGTCTTAGTTGTAGTGTAGTGTAGCCTTTGTTCGGTTATGGGTTAGCTTTTGGTTCAGACTTTACTTCATCAGTTCTTATAATTAAGTATTATGCCTCTTTGGTTTCTCCTCTGTCTATGGAATTACTTGTCCGAATTTGATGGAGTTTTAGTTTGGTGGTAATCTTTACCTTTGTATGTTTGGTAAATCTGTTGCTGTATCTCTCGATTAGATTGAATGTTGCAGTCATTGATTTTCCTCAATTGAGTGAGTTCTAAGTAGCAAGCTCAGTCGGGAAAACTTTCGACATTGAGAATATTAAAAACGAGAATCATCAATTTCAGATAAAACCAGTATGTGTTTTCAAGGCATCGTCCATATGTTTTAAAACTTGTCATCGAAAATGTTGTGCAAAAATTCCTTAATATGAAAGATTTGATTCATTCTTAATTGGTTTTACCATGGGATCACTATCATTTCATCCTCTTTGTTATGTAGGAGTGAATGTTTCATTTGTTATATCTATTTGCGGTCAAATGAAATTTCTCAGATTTGTGTAAAACCAATTAACAGTGAATCAAACCTTCATTTTCAATATCAATGGATGACAAAAAAGAAGTATTGGGCTTATGTTCATGATATTCAAATTCTAACTTTGTAATTTTTTGGTTTTTTTGTATATTTTGAATATTGGGGATCTCTTATATATATATATAATCTACTATATTGATTATATTAATTGCTTATAGTAATTTTATATGATTACCGATTTTTTCATACTTTTCCCGAACTCATACCCAATTTAATTAGACGGAACTATTTTGGGAAGTTAGTTTTATGTCTCAAATTTCTATTAGCGAACCCGATATCCAAATTATCCTGTCTTGTTTTCTTTTTGGAATATTTTCAGGAAGTATATATAATTTCTCAAACTATTTAGTTTCGTTTCCGGTTATGCACATAGCTAATTTACTTTCTTAAACTTTAAAAATTATGTACTTTTAAATCGTTAAAATATATTTTTTATCAATAAATAAGCATGGGATCGACAACAAGTATTGAAGTAGAATGAAATTTGAACCCATCATCTCATATCTAATTAAATCAGAACACAAATTAATTTGGACTACCTGTTTCTTGGTTTGTGTTTGAACATAACAAAACTGTTTTCTTAAAGGAAATGTATTTTTCAATTTCTGCTGTATACGAAAAAATATATGAAATATCATAGTAATAATATTGTTTTCCACAGCTACAAAAACAGATGAAATCTAAATCTGATCAAAACAGGGAATAGTCACTTGTTGAGAAATTTTCATATGGAAATAACGTTAAATTAAAATTAGTCAAATAAAAGTTTTAGAATAAACATAGATTATTTCCTTGGCAAAAAACTTTTCGTGTAACTCATCGCCGACGCTTCAATTCGGTAACGTATGTTCAGGTCAGTTATTGAATCTTGTTTGCATCAATTTGGTTTTGGCTTTTTGACAATTTCGGAATCACAGACAATCGATTTGTTATAGTTCTGATCCACTCTCATTACGGCATTGCCAGTAACGTATGATTACGTGTTTTAGGCTTTTAGCTCGCCCATGATTTGTCTTCTTCTATGATTTATGTGATATTAGGGTTCGTCGGTTATTCAAACGTGTTTATCAAGTTGTCGGAGCTTAGGGTTTACTTGTTCGATAGATCCACACGCAAATGTATATCTTTTGAACCCATCTCCTATGTTTTGGTTGTCATGTAGATTGTTATATTAACTCTTGTTGGATTTTGATTTTGGTATTCTAACATTGCACAATCAAAACTAATCTGGCTATAGTTTATCCTTATGAATAATCTCAATGAATTCTGAGTAGATACATAGTCATATGCAAGCAATAGAAAATGAAGGAAGAAGCAGTGGAATCAAGGAAGAGTAGGAAGGAGCAAGAAAGAGAACGAAGGCGTCTAAGAGACAGAGAAAGAAGACAGTCTATGAGCCAGGATGAGAGGGAAAGGCATTTGGCTCGGCGCCGCAAAAACTATCAATTAAGAAGGCAGAGAGCTGAGATAAGTCGCATTGACTCTCAGATGCAAGCAACATTGACGTCACCGCCTGATTCTGGAGGCAGCTTAGTTGAGTCTGATCAGAGTGAGGGTCTCTTTCTCTATTCCATCTAATGGAGATATAATAAAGGAAACAGTTATGTGAAAGCTGTAAATCTGTGTTTGGTGACATGCAGGTGTGGGACTACAAGTGGAGGAGGTGGCTAAACTAATGGGACCTATTCGGTTGAGCCGTCTGAAGCATCTGGCTAGGACACTGAACCAGTCGAGTACTAGTGGGGCAGAGGAAATCAACACAGACGCAAAGACAAGACGTAATCCATTGATTGTTTATGTTTTATACATACTCAGTGAGAGAGAAGTAATGTTGATTAAGGCTATACATTAATGGACAGGTGCATTGTCAAGTGGGCTACGTCTGAGTCGGATGAAACGACTGGTTAGATCAAAGGGCCAACAACAACAAGAGGGTTTGTTGTCAGATTCTCAAACACAACGTATGTTGATCATTTGCAAACTGCAAAGTATTTAAAAGGGTTCATATTTGTGATGATTACACGTTAAGTTATTTTATGGTTCCCTCATTTATAACGAAATATCCAGTCCAACTAATCCACTTTTGTCTTTTGTTTTTATTGTATCAATAGGAGTCCAGCATCAGCTTCATCAATGAATGTTTGCAAAAGCGAACCTAATAGTACTATTGTTTTGGAGACAAATCTAGGACACTCACCAATTTTGTTTTGTTGCTAAACCCATGTGGGATTTACATTTCAGTATACTCTTCCATTTTGTTGGTCACAGCAATATGCTGAGTACTTAACCTCTTTTGCTCAAAATAGTGATGAGTTTGATTCAGGTAAAGATCAAATTTTCAATTAAAGGTTTGGGTTTTCAGTAAGGGCAACATTATTGGAGAGTTCTTATTAGAGTTTTTTAAATATTGTTAAATGATTATATATGAAAAAAATGTGAGTTAAAAATATATTTTAGTAATAAAATAATAAAATAAGCTAAGAAACTCATTAAAGAGTTTTTTAAATAAGAAATTTTCATAAAATTTTTTAAGAGTTTCTTAAATTTTTAATAATAAAATAAGTTAAGAAACTTTTAAGAAACTTTTGATAATGATGTGTCTAATAGAACAATATCAGTACATGTAAACAAGTTGCTCTCTTTTCTAAGGCTTTTCAAATTTATTTTATGGGGTATATATTTTTGGACTGGCCCATTTTAATTTTGGCTTGGATGGATTAACGAAGTAATTAGGGTTTCCGCAGTATTTCTTATAAATAAAGCTCCGCAGAATTTTCTCATTAGCTCTCATCTTCTAGTTCTATTTTATTTTCGTTTGCGACTTTCTCCCCAAGAAATCGGTTACTTGAAGAAGGGGCAATCGGAAATTTTATGGTTGCAAAACCCTAAAAGTAAACGTCACAAATCAAGAAAAACGGCAGCAGAAGACGTAGTAGGAGCCTAAGGGCTTCTCCGGCGTTGCTGCTTTTATCGTTTGGGACCGGCCATGAGACCTACATGTGTCTCTAATATTATTGATGAGATTCAGAAAACGAAATACCATCTTTCGAACTCATTTGCTTTATTGCCGACTTCATCCAATTTTGAGGCTTTTCTTCTACACAATTTTGGAACTTTTTTTTTACAAAATTTTTAGCTTTTCTTTACCCACTAATACATTGACTCAATTCTGAAATAGGTGATTTGATTGTATGACGCGGACACTATCTAAAGCTTTGGAGGAAGAGTGGTGATTGATTCTCTTATAAACCTATGAAATTGAACATTGTGTTACAACACTCCAAATGAACACTTTTAATCCTCCATTACAGTGATCTGAAGCGCAGAGAACTGCTAGTCAGCAATGTATAAATGCCAGTTGTGATGTATTTGGCAGAATTATGTCAAGCAAATAATCAAAGCTAATATGAGATGATGAGTGGCTTAACCATTGACATTGCCCATTGAGATGGGAATAAAAGCATATGTACATTCTCCAAAGAATTGAGTTTACATCAATACCTATGTATTGAACTTTCTATACAATCCAAATTCTAACCATCCTTAACGTGTCTACACATACCATTATCATCACCATCCATACCAAAACTTGCGTCTGAGCCTCGACAGATTCCCAGACGCCTAGCTAAGTCTCTGCATCATCACTCAGTATACAATTGCACATGGTATAAGTCTGCTCTTTACCCGGTTTATTTTGAGAGACTTTGCACCATTGTTGGAAAGACATTTCTCTCAACTAATTGCAAGTTGTTGTGGTCACACAATGCAAGAAAAGACGACATACCAGTCTATTAAACAGGGCAGCTTGCGTCTAAGTCATCTAGATAGTAGTCAACATCCATAAAGACTGACGTCATCTCTTGGACCTTCTTGTATATTTTTCCTGAGAGTCTATGTGACGTATCATCCTTCATGAATCTATGAACTTTACCTTGTAATTCGATCTGGCTATACCCAGGATCTTTTTTAACACCTGCATCCTCCATTCTCTTCCTAACCTTTGAGGCAGCATCCAAGAATCCACAACTCGCATATCCATTGGCAAATACCACGTAGTTTCCCCCGTTTGTTGGATCCAACTCGAAATATTTTGCAGCTGCGAGTTCTAGCAGTTTCACATTCCCATGAATCCTGCAAGCCCCGAGTAAAGAACCCCAAACCGGAGCATGTTCCTTGCATGCTGACTTCATTACAAACTCGTACGCTTCTTGTAGCTTACCAGCACGCCCTAACATATCAACCACAGCTGCATAGTGTTTTCGCTCAGGTTCAATCCCGTAATCTCTCTTCATAGAATTAAAATGCTCCCAACCTTCGTCAACTAAACCTCCATGGTTACACGCAGTGAGAACCACTAATAATGTAACAGGATTTGGTCTACACCCTTCTTCCTTCATCTTATTAAAGCATTTCAACACCTCTGTAACTTTTCCATGGTACCCATAGCCAGACATTAACGAGGTCCACGTAACAACGTTTCTGGTGGACAATTCATCAAATACTCTGTGGCCGTCGGAGAAACTGCTGCATTTGAAGTACATGTCAACAAGGGCACTATTAACTATAATGTTCGATTTAATATGACACTTTATCATCACAGCATGGGATCTCATTCCGTGTTCCAGAGATGCTATTGCAGAACACGCTCTAAACACTGAAGCAAAGGTATACTGGTCAGGAACAGTTCTGTATTGTCGCATATCATAATACATATAAAGCCCTTCTTGTTCACGGCCCTTTTGCACATACCCAGATATCATCGCATTCCACGGTATCAAATTCCTGAATTCCAAACTATAAAAGAAAATCCCAGCTGTTTGCAGATCCCCTGATAAGGCGTAAAGTATTAACAACTTGACTTTCAGATACTCATTAAGAGCAAACCCCACAACAACCATTTGAGCATGTATCCTTTTCCCTTTTGCATACTCCTTCCTTTGTTTGCATTCCTGCAACAGCATAGCATATATCTCGGGCTCGACTTGCAACCTGCTTCGCCATAATAGCCCAATAGCTTCTTTCAATCTCCCTGTAACACACAGACCCTTTAATGTCTTATCCAGCTGCTCTTTCTTTCTTTGAAGCTCCACCTGAAAGCTAGATTAATCTAACAGGTGAGCCAAACTTTGATCTCTCAGTGGAAAGCTTCAGACTTTACAACCTCATAAGAGATAATAATAATAACGAGATCGGACCCATAAATACGTTTCTCCATCCAATTTTAAGCATATTAGGGTTCAAAATTCATAGAGTTCAATTTAGACGCATTAGATCACAAGAAACATTTCCCGCTCGACCCGATTCATCGATGGCAAAACCAAAATAAGGCAAATGAATCAACAAATTAGGATAGGATTTGAGAAGAAAAACCTGCCAATTCTCCTCTCCGATAGCATCCGACGTAGGATCGTCGTCGCGTTGCCGGAAAACATAGGGCCGGAAGTCAACGAGGATGAAGACTGAGACGACTCTGTTTGTAACTCTCGAGAGTAAACCATCGCAAATCTATTCAGCGTGGAGCAAATAGCCGAATACCGGGATTCGTGGAAAACAAAAGAGGGGTTTAACGTTTTCATCCATAGAACGAACATTCCCTGCAATGTCGTCACCGGAGCAATTGTACCGTCGAATTATAAATTAGGGTTCAAACAAACTTCGAAGGGTTTAAGTTCTTACTCGTTGTTATAAAATAACTTGTAACCTTTTCTAACAAAATGTCAAGATGGCCGAGTTGGTCTAAGGCGCCAGTTTCAGGTACTGGTCCGAAAGGGCGTGGGTTCAAATCCCACTCTTGACAAACAATTATTTTTATGTCTTTTATGAAATTTTTATAGAACTGTTATGTGTTATGGGAATAAGGAATACAAGAATAATAACTGTCACCAACATTAATATTATTTATCAAACCGAATATCATGGAGTTAAATAAATTTACATGGACAATTTTTTAATGTTATTTTTTTTGTTATAAGCAAAAACGACATCATTAACATTACTTACTTTAAATCAAATTCATTATATATTAAACATGCTACCAAAAAACGTTTTGTGCAAAAAAACCATTAAAGTGATCACGAATTGTAAAAATAATTTCCAACTCTAAATAGAAAAAATGCAAATCAATCATACAAAGAAAAAAATAATACATAATATAATTCTCAAACTTGTATAAATTTTTTAATTTGTATATCACAGTATATAGGAGAAAATATTCATTAAAATATTGAACTGTCACGATTTCATATAAAAAATATCAAATTTTTCAATTTGCCAAATTTATCTTATTGTTTTTGTAAGACTTTAAACTTAAGATCATGTTTATGTTTGTTCCTTGTGTCCTTCTGGACTTGGTATGAAAGCCTCTTCTAATACACTTCAAATTTCAAAACGACTTGACAAAAACAAGATTTTAACATTGATCTGAATTACACAAAAGGCAATCACAATTACGAAGAAAAAAAAAGTAGAGAATCTTTATAATCTTTAACTCTCTTCTTAATTCCAATCCATTTTTGTGTAGCTCATATATGGTGTCCTTCGTAACATCAACTCTGTTTTGAGCTTATACACCTTAGTCTCAATGGCATCAAACTTTGAGCTTTCAAACTCAACTCCTCACTCGAGCATTGATTTCTTAATGTGCACTTCTTCTTCACCTGACCACCACACACGCTTTATGAGAGTTCCACGTCTGCCCACCAAACCACAATTGGAGCCTCCAATTCTGAACCTATGGTAAAAAAATACATTAGGGCTTTGGTTCTAAACGTGAAGGATTGAGACAGAGAAGAAATTACAAAGATAATCAGAAGAGAGAAGAGATCAAAGATGCTAACTAAGGAACTCGATTTGGGAAATTTAGAGGTGGTCCTTCTTTATTCATTAACATGACTTAAACGTTCGTCAAAATAAAATCATAACCTAATAACATCGGCCTACAACCCTAGAATTAAAAGACAGACATACACCCGGCCCGACCCAGCAATGGCATCTGTCTTGAAAGTCAAAGCTATACGGATTACGGTCAAGGAGCAAACGACAAAAGGGTACTCAACCGCCGGTAATCCTCCTGGTATGTATCGAAAGCCGGCCACTCTTCTAGACACTGAAAGATGTGCCACACCGCCTCGTAGTCTGTTGACACCTCCACCTCCGAAACTTGACACTTTAGTAATGCACCTAAAGCTCGGATAACTGCCTCCACCTCCGCGTGTAGTGGCAAAAGACACCGATGTCCGCTCTCTATTCCCGAAAATAAACCGTCCACTGAATCTAGAAAACAAATCCAACCAAACCCTGTCTGTTGGTCGATGGTTTTCCAGGAAGCGTGCACAAAGCACATAATCCTGTGAACGTCTGATTAGCTGTGGTAGGGAATATCCATGTTGATTTAAAACAATCAAGCATATACTTATTGAAGTCTGTTGGAAACAAATGCCTAGAACGGGCAACAAACCACTCCTTGTTCTCGGAGATTACTCTTGCCAAAACTAACCGAGGATTAAAATCCTCATTTGAGAAACAAAAAGCGTTCCTAGCTTTCCAAATCTGCCACATAATTCAAGGGAAAACACCTGCCTCAATCGGGCTTGGGATTCGCCAACATAGGTAGTCTAAGTTATTCCAGACAGATCCACCCGAGAACACCCCTGGAACTGAAGGTATGGAAGACAAAGCCCAGACTTGAAGGGCCGGGGGACACTCAAATAGGACGTGGTTAATCGTTTCAGACGCTACGCCACAACGCAGACAACTAGCATCCCTACCGAGACCTTGTTTTGCGAAATTATGGTACACCGTCGTGCATCTTGACAAAGTCTGCCAAATAAAATGTTTAATTTTATTCAGAAAGTCCAATTTCCAAGCTTTGTGAAAGAATATATCTAAAATAGGCCCCATCTGATATTGATCAACCTACGGTTCCCCTTTAGTTAGAGAATAACCCGATTTTACCGAATATCTCCCTGATTTCGTAAGGTGCTAACTCTAATGATCTGGACGTTGGGTTGACGGGAGATGAATAGCCAAAATCAGCTAAACATCTCGGGGATCAAAATATTGACGTACCAGAGTCTCCTTCCAAGTACCCGTAGTGTGGTCGATAAATTGATCTACTGTCATTTTTGGGAATAAGTACAAGTCCGACCAAAGTGCTGGTCTCGGATAAATGTCCAGAATCCAAGAATCTTGCCACACCCTAATATGTTTACCATCACCAATATTTTGAATGAGGCCTTTAGAAATCAAAGGTCGGCTAGGAAGAATACTATGCCAGCCATAGGAAAAACTTGGTTGAACCTGGACGTCCAATAAACTTTTATCCTTGTAATATTTGTCTTTCAGTACTTTTGCCAAAAGCGAGTCAGGAACCACAAGTAACCACCATAATTGTTTTGCCATAAGAGCCATATTAAACTCTTCTAAAAATCAAAACCCCAATCCCCCTTTTGATTTCGATTTACATAAATCTTCCCATTTCTTCTAATGACTTCCTCGAGAAGAAGTCGAATTTGCCAACCAAAAATTGGAAATAGCGGACTGCACTTTCCGTATAACCATTTTCAGAAGCCGATAACAAGTCATTGTATAAGTTGGTAGTGCTGTTAGAAATTATTTGATTAAAATCTCCTTGCTAGCCCTAGACAGAAACCGGGTCGACTAGTTAGCTACACGTGCTTCTAATTTTTCTGCCACGTACGCGAAAACTTTCGCTTTAGAACCTCCAATACTGTCCGGGAGCCCTAGGTACATTCTCAACCCTCCCAAGTTCCTAATACCCACAATATCTTGGATTGCGTCTATATTAGCCTGCTCTACTGACTTGCCAAATTGGATAGACGACTTATCAAAATTTATTTTCTGACCAGAGACTAACTCATACTCCTTAAGGACCGTAAGTATTTGTTTGTCCTCCACATATAGTAAATGCGAGACTGTCGGAATCTCATGTGCTATTTTTATGCCAGTAATAAGACGTTGTTCCACATCTGTATTTAGTTTGACAATAAGTACTTCTGTGCACAATATAAATAGATACAACGACAGAGGATCCCCTTGCCGTATACCACGGTGAGGTACAATTCGTCCCCCCGCGACCCCATTAATTATAACTGAATACTCAACACTAGTAATACACCACATAAGACATTGTATCCATTTATCGCAAAAGCCTAATTTCATTAGCAAAGAACGCACGAAACTCCATTCGACCCTATCATATGTCTTACTCATATCTATTTTTATTGTCATGAAGTTACCCCCTTACTGAACTGTTTGTCCTTAGAGCGTGAACCATCTCTTGTGCAATAAGAAATTATCTGAAATTAGCCGCCCAGCTACAAATGCAGATTGTGTCTTTGAAACAAGCTTTGGAAGAACCCGCTTTAAGTGCAACCACAAAATCTTAGAAATAATCTTATAACTAATATTGCATAAGCTTATTGGTCTAAAATCAGCCATTTTAGTTGGGCGTGGGATTTTGAGGATAAGACAAATATTTGTCTTATTTAAGCTCCTCTAAAAAAAACCCGAGTGCAAAAAGGTATTCACTAACGAAACTAAGTCCCCTTTAACTATCTCCCAAGAGTACTGTTAAAACTAAGCCGTTATACCATCCGGTCCTGGAGTCTTCTCTGGATTCATCAAAAACACGGCACTCTTGACTTCTAATTCATTAGTTGGGCGCATCAGCATCTGATTATCTAGATCCATAATCCTATTTTTGAGTTCCGCTACTTCAGCATTGATTAGTTGATTACTCGAAAAAAGGTCGGTAAATAAGATGAGGCTTCGTGAACTATGTCTGCCTCTATGGAAATCCATGATCCATCCCCAGTTTCTAAACCATATATTCTATTCTGCGCACGATGCAGTTTCACCAAAACATGGAAATATTTAGTATTCTCATCTCCAGCTGTTAGTCATTGATTCCTACTTTTTTGTTTCCAATATATTATCTCCTCAAGATTGTTCTCCTTAAGGTTAGTGTTGGCCTCGACTAAAGCAACCAGATTTGTTGTCGAAGCACTGTTAGCCACCTCAACTATCCTTTTTAATTCCAAAATCTTTTGCTGCCCCGGTTGGACAGTTTCACATCGCCAGTGTGATATTTCCCTGCGATAACGCTTAATTTTTCCCCAAAAGGAGGCGGCCAAAGTATTCTGACAACCATCCCGAATCCAACTACGTTCAACTATCTGTCGAAACCCAGGTTTACCTATCCACATTTTATGAAAACAAAAGCAAGAATCTCGAGGATATGTTTATGATTGGAGCCTATCATATCCAGATAACGGATTTCCCCTACTGGAAATAAATCATGTCAGTCACCATTACCATATGCCTTATCTAAAACACACCTGACCAATCCGTTCCTTCGAACACCTCGCCAGGACCAGGAATTCCCGATTCTCGGAAAATCAAACATACCACAATCTCTAAGCATCTGATTAAAAGTTATAAAAGATGTTGGACTTCTGAGAACCCCCCCCCCCCCCCTTGTTTTTCGTGGTTTCCCGAAATTTCATTAAAATCACCACTAATAATCGAAGGACCTGTTCTAGTTGTTCCCATTCTTGTAAGGCGTTCCCAAACATACGCTATGTTACCCCGAACAGGTTCGCCATATATGAATGTCATGTGTGACCGAACAGTTGAAATGTCTAATGAAATGTCTATCATGTTCCTATCCTTATAATTAATGATAACATTGTAATTATCTTTGATAAAATAAAGCTAAAACTCTACTTGCCCTAATTGGTTCGACTGTTGTCAGGAATTGGAAACCCAAGTGTAATTGTAATTTTTCTAAGAGATAAAAAATTATTTTTAGTTTCTGATAAAAATAAAAATTCTTATTTACATTCTTTCCAAATATCACGAACATAACTTATTGATACTTTATTGCCAATACCTTGACAATTCCAACATAAAAAATTCAAAAATTATATATTAAACTTCATGGAGTCTTTCTCTTGCTCCCTTAGTTTGCCTTCCTTAGGCTTAACATTCCGATGCGTCACACGTGGTGACATCATTCCCACCATCGCCATTTTCTTGGCACATACTCCTCTTAATGGGGTCAACATTCTAGGACCCACTTTCCCAACATCCGAAAGCGGCTTACCCATCCTCGCTTCCTTACATTTCTGTAACTTGGCAGCTAATTCCTTGTGGACCAGAGCTTCCTCCTCCACTGTTAAGTCTTGTCAACTACTCAAAACCGCTTTTAAAGCGAGATCTTCGAGGATATTTTCCTCCAAAGTATCTGATTCAACCCATATCCCTTCCACCCCATCAGGCAGTGACTCTACCAGCTCGGTTATGGTATCAATCATCAGATATGAATCCTTGACTTCCTCTGTCTGAGGGGCCCGAACAGAGACAGCTACAATTTCACTCGCATCCTCTTGAAATAGAGGTCGTCATACCTTTTTAGCCGACAACGACAGAGTTGTATCATTGTTCCCAGGTTCCTGTAATAACAAAAGAATTACTATGACTTGTGAAACCGACAAAGTAAATACCCGAATGGAAAATAATAATGTCACCTTCTCATTCGTGACCATATTGACTGCAGATACAAAAGCTCATCGGCCTCTCTTATCTCCCGCAGAGTTATCTAAGAAAAGCCTAGACTTGGAAGCGATCCCTAGGGATTTTTTCCCAGCTAAAACCACCCCTTTAAAGCTCTTATTGCGGTCCGATTGACCAAATTTGCTAATCCTTTCTCCTCCCAGTTCCTGAGTATCCACTTTGGGCTTATTCTCGTGTGTCATTCTATAACACAACGAACAGTAGCCTACTAATCTTCTAGACTCAAACACAACCTTAGATTTCCTACCCTCCTCAAATTCCAAAACTGATGAGAATATTAAAGGTTTAGAACAAAGGAGATCTATTAAGACCTGGCCCTTTTTCACCTCCACTTTTATCACTAGTCCTATCGAACTAGCCACTAGTTGGTAAACCTTACTACTCTATATTCAAATGGAATTCCAGTGATTCGCATCCAAAGTTCAATACTATTGGGATAGTTTGCATCTGTCATAGCCTTTCAAGGGGCATATGAGACCATCCACTCATCAAAATTAATGGAGCCATAATCTAGTACACTTACCAAATCTGTTTCAAATTGGAATTCGAACTGGAAGCGCCCGTTGCCTAAATTCAGACCTTTAACGCGTCCCACTAAGCTCCAAAACTGAGACATTCTGAATAATAATGTATCAATATTCTGCACCTGAGGATTTAAACAACGCCCCATTAGCACTTTAGAACTTCTTGCTAATAAAGTTGTATTATCTATCTTCGGGATTTTTATTTTTAGGATGTGGTGAATTTTCATCCACACCCTTCTTTTGTAAAGAAATGTGAGCCATTAACCAAGAAATCCAAACGACACAAGAAGCGTTGAAAAGAGGAGAATAGGAATGAATACTTTTGCGCAACTTTATCCCTCTATTTAACCTTCCCAAGTATCGGTATATTCCTTTAGGTAACCTATTTTCTAGTGATAATATGAACCTTAAAATTAGGAACCATAACAGAATGAAAGTAATGGCACCCGCTACTTTCATCATTTTTAAATTTGAAACCCGATAAACCCGAGCTGTGAACTTCCACCTCCATAATTCAAACGTCAAGATAGTTAACTCGATAATATATATCTTGAGATAGACAAGTTGACGAATATAAAAACACTCGGATATTAACCCTTCAACAAATAAAAACCATTTCATGTAAACACTACCTTCAGTTATTAAAACATGATTTAAGGGAGGGTCAAATAGTAACTTGTTTTCCCCTGAATCCCGAAGACAAACTTGACCATGCATGACTAATGCACGAAGTTGGATATCTTCCACCTCGTCATACACCAACCACAATCACATTGTTCCACCCCATTCCCATTAGCCACCATGGAAGAACATTGGAACAAACACTAATCAGTTACCCATTTATCACAAAAAAACTGAAAGCTACCACGGAAATAAATCGTAAATTGATACAAAGGATTAGATATACACGACCTAAATTCTGTAATAGCCCAAGATTTTCCCACACCTAATTCGAACGCATAAAAAAAATCCCCAGGGGGACCCCTTCTAAACTCAATAATAGCGGAAATTATACAATCGTACAAATCATCTCGCTTAACCATAACCCCCCCCCCCCCCCCCCCCCCCCCCCCACAGAATCAACCTTTCGGGTAAATCCGAGCTGAATTACTGAATGATCGGACTGACCGGATCACACTTATCTCGACAATCAGTCTCAAACAATGCAGAAGGGAGCGACTTATTCTTCCTCGAACACTCCTAATCATGCAACGACAAACTTGCCAAACATCCTGGATCACTCCAAACTCATCATCTCTGGAAGTTACCAAATATGATGAATTTAGTACCCGGAATCACCGAAGAAAAACCACTTGTACTAAATCCCGAAGGAAATAGTCTCAACTTTCCAATAAAATCCAAACAACAAAATCTTAAAGAACATCTAGAGTAGCCCGAAGAGATTCTGGAATGGCCAAGCATTGATTCCCCTACACTTGAAGCCACGCTGAGTCCCGACAGCTCACCGCTGATCCGATAATGATAAGCGACTCAACTACCCCGAAGGATCTAAAATAGGATCTTGCTAACGACTATCCAAAGCACCTCCCTCACCTCCGACAACGTGGCGCCTAAAAAATGGATCGGCGAAAACCTGACAGCACCTCCTCGCACTCCATACAAACCCTAATCTCAACCACCGACGACCTATCTAACACCACAAAAAGACCCCCGAAACCAATCCGACCCACTCGACCACCACCCGGTAACTCTTAAAAAGCATCGACACCGAAAGATGAAACCCTAACCTCACACCTCTGAAAACCCGACGCAAAACCCCTCTACCCCTTAACTCCCTCACCCTAGATCTCTCAAATCTGAATCCCCTCCCACGAGATCCACCGTCTCAACCCAAGCGGGACCCAATCTCTAACTCTAAAGCTGCCGGAAATCGCCCTTTTTCTCTCCCGATAATTTGTTACAATAATTGATGTTTTGTATTTTTAATAATATTAGTATTGTGTTATTTTCTCGCAATTCAGAAAGTTTAATATTTCTTTTGGTTCATGAAAGTTTGGTATTTTAATAACCATTTTATATAGATTACCGAAACTACATCATTTTTTGAATATATATATATATATATATATTATTTTTTAAAAGACCAAAATTGTTTCGAACTCCCAAACTCAATCTATAATTATAAATGTCTAACTTTTTACCATCTGTCTTGAAACAATTAATTGGACAACTACAACAAAATATATATAAGATCACCATTATTGGTGGTCTCTATATTTGAGTTTCTAGTAATTAAATAATAATTAAAGTAGAATAAAGTAGAGGTAAGAGATGGTAATTTGTTTTGAGTTTGTATGAGTGATTATTGGTAGTTTTTAGGAAGAGTTTCTTAAAAAAAAAAATTTTAGAAAAGGTAATATAATTATTTTTGGAAATTATTAATTGTAAGACATACAATTACATGATAATTCCTAGATTATACAATAAACATGGGAGGTGAGATACTGATTCATCAAATACATGGCAAGAAACATGCCTGGAAAATAGATTTCTGCACCTGATGTTGTGCAGAGCCGGTATGGATTCACGGGTGTATGTATTGAGGAGAAGAACATTTTCTAAAACCCTTCAAGCAGAGAGAAATTATAACATATTAACTACTGCAATAGCCTCAAATTTAGATCCTAAACAGTAAAGGTTGAGATGATACCTTAATTTTGCGTTCATGGTTTCACATCTTTTACATAACCAAGTCTTCTGCATCTCATTCTGTAACCGTACATAGGATAAGGAAAATGTGCACGGGGCAGCAGTAAGAAACATAGAAACCACTTACATATTTATGTTGGTGTTCTAATTTTAGATCCTTCACAAGCTTTATAAGCACCCCAAGAATTTGTTCCAGGACCTTGTTCTGAATAAAAAGAACAGTCATCAGAACTTAGTAATGCAGCGAAACATGTGAAAGATAGACAGAATTTGATTTATTTGTATCATGTGAAACAATCTGAAGTCTTCGAGAGAACTACTTTATGAAGAGACAGGAGAAATATCTGGTTTTGGAACTGAGTCGAGTGCAGAGATGCAACAATCAATAGAAGAAGCGGCATAAGCAAATTCATATTTTGAGAATGAACTCACAGTACAGCTTCTTTTCTTCTCTGTATTGCGACTCTGCTTCCTGTAACATTGGATTCAAAATGGCATAAAACTGAGTGAGAAGTATAAACAAAAAGGGAGTAGAAAACTGAGACGGAACTTTTGATTTCGTCAATGTGAGGGAAAAATTCAACTGAACAACAGTATTGTGTCATTCTCATGACCTGCATGATTCAGCAACTTGAATAGTCTGAAACAACTGTCCAATCATATAAGTGAGGATCACATTTGGACACAAACACAAAGATTCTTCTTAGATAAAAAGGGTCAATGTCAAACGATTCGTTTATCATCTCTATAATTATGTCATGCAAAAACGTTTATTTCCAGCACTAAAAGACCAGAAAAGGCAACTAGAAGTTAGACTCAATATGGAATGAGTAGAAGCTTGATGTATGTACACTTGATCTAGAATCTTATAGCTTTTATTATCTATATTGTTCTATATCTTCCCTTTACATGAACGGCTTTGCCAAATTCGTGTACAAAGGTGGCGTGGACCTATCTATACTAAAAAGGAAGATAAGGGCATCTTGCAGAGAGTCAAAAGGTTTCAACTTTCAAGTCCCCTCACTGAATACTATATTCATAAAAGCAAGCACACAATTTATTAACTAAAGCTTAAGATATTGGGTATACCTGTGTTTATTCTCCGTCCACAGCCGCAATATCACATAGTCGTGACTACTCATGATTAGTAATCTGAATAAGTAGAGGGTAGCAATGGTCCTTCCCACATAGTGTTTCTTTACCTGATCTGATAATGCGTACAAGATAGCTATGATGCATGGTAAACAGCAATAAACAGCAATACCAATCAGACTACCAACCGCAACGCATATGACAACAAAGATAACATTAAAGGCAAGCAATGCAACACAGAGCCTGCAAAATACAAAAGAACAGAGATTTGACTACAAAATAATCTTTTGAGAAGAAAAAGCACAAAAATCAACAACTATTAGAGACAAACCAGTAGAGTTACCTACTGGCACCAACGTTTTTAACTCTGTCATTGAACTCAATGCTCTTCGCCACACCATCCTTTGTCACTTTTAGCGCACCCCAGCTTTGTTCGATGATGACATTACGACCCTTAAAAGATAAGGAGATTTAGAAAATGGTTTTAGACCATTATATCAGAGACTTCGAAAGTAACAAACCCTAGGATCCTTAACCATTTGTCTACACATAAACTGTGGAAATGGTGTTTACAAGGAAGTTTCCTAAGTTCTACTCCATCCTCATAAGAACATAGACAAATACTACATTCCTGCAAACAATATTTGGTTACTTACAGCATCTTCACTAGAGATCACGTGTTTGGTTTGACAATCCACACCTACTTCAGTCATGATTCCTCTTTCAGTTTCTCCTGATTCACCGTTCACTTTCTCAGAGCACCAACGTTGAACACATTTTCTGTGAGCATACTGATCAAAAGGGAGCTACAACATACGCCATAAGAAGTGTGTATCATCCGTCTTGCAATTTCAATTCAGTGGCTTCATAAATCACCACCAGAAAAAGGTATCAAGAGTCACTTCCAATAACAAGAAAAAAGGTGAATTTTACTCATACCAGTGAAAGGAGTTGCGCAGGGACCCGAAAAGGAGCTTCCTTCTCCGAATCTAGCTGACCCTGGAAAGAATATGCATCATGATCATACTTTTGCAAACTCCAAACAATCTATTATTTTACATAAATTATCCATGAATAATATCCGTATACCTCCACCATGAATACTATTCGAACATAAGCTTAGCCACAACCTCACCGCTCAAGATATTTCTCGGAAATAATATCCCAGAAGCTGAAAGTGTTGTATTGCCTGAAATTCAAAACACACAAAATTTCAGCCGCAATTCGAATTCCCTAAATACAAAACAACAAATTCACTCTTACGAACACCACCACAGTACAGGAAAACAGAGAAGATCGAGGCATGGAAATCAGAGAGAAACATGCAGAAGAAACGGTTTGAGAGAGACGAGAGCGAGAGAGTTTGAGAGAGACGAGAGCGAGACGGTTATAAACGTTTCTTAACGTTTCTAAGCATTATAT
>JAKUCM010007673.1:0-45205 GCA_023374145.1 Lepidium sativum
CTCTCCACTTTGGAAGTTTGCATGTTATGCTTCGTCTTCATAATCCAAATCCCACTCCATTCTTGGTTCATCACGTTCCTGATTCACAGTAGTTTCCATTGGTTCTTGATCGATCTTCGGCTCAGTCTCTTTCGTGTTTACCGAAAGCCGCAACCCCTTGGGTTGATAGACCACCAGTGCCCTTTCTTGGTTCATCACATACTCGACGATGTTTTGTAGTGAGAATCTGGCCGCAGATACGTTCTCCATTTTTGAAATTTTATTTCAGCTTTTGAGACTTAGGGTTTTTTGTTGAAGGACTGATTTGGTTCTGTTTGTTGAGACTGTTGAGTTTTCCTTCTGGATCGTGGTCTATTTATATCCTTCCGAATGGGCCTCTAAAGAAACAAAGATACGGCCCCCCTTCCCTTTTTTCTAATTCTTTCGAATGAAAAGTTAATGCATACATTGAATCGATTTCAAACAACCCGTCGATTCACACTTGAGATTTTAATCTATTCGTTTCTCTTATTCATTGAACCGAGTGACCCAGATTAATCTTGACATGATGAGCACCAAAATTAAGATTCATTGTATGTACCTTTAATCATTATGCCTGACATGAATTTTGTCTTGTCACACGCAGGCTGCTTCAGCTAGCTGAAATCCGAGATTACCCAGCACACCCCCTACTCAGCAAGACATGCGATCAAGTTTAAGATGTGATGACTAGACTTTCACACCATCATACGTTTATCACTTAGCTTCAGGGTTTTTCTTTATTATTTTTTATTTTAGACACAGTGTTGTATCTCAGCATACTGATACAATGGCTCTCCTCAGCTCTTTGACCTCCTTGATCTTACCTTGATAAATCAACATACTGATATTCACTGTGACGGTATGATGGGCAGCTATTTTTCATCAGCTCAATGAATCTTGATATCTGTGTGCCCTCTTTCAGGTGTCTGTTAGCTTTTCTCAGATTCAACTGCTTGCAACGTTTGCTCTATAGACACCTTACTTTTTAACAACATTACCATTAGCATTCATAGACTCCAACCGCTATCCGTAATTGAATGAAATGATTGAAGCACAGTGGTTTAGTAAACAAATCAGCTAATTGATTTTCAGTGCCCACATGTTCAAGTTTGATCAGTTTCTCCTCAACAAGTTCTCGAATAAAATGATGGTGAAGGTCAATATGTTTGGTTCGAGAGTGTTGCACAGGATTCTTAGCAATACAAATAGCACTCTGATTGTCACAAAAAACAAGTAATGGTTTCGAATTCATACCATAATCAGCAGCCATTTGTTTCATCCACAGAAGTTGAGTACAACAGCTTCCCATTGCAATGTATTCTGCCTCTGCAGTGGATAATGACACACAGTTTTGTTTCTTACTGAACCATGCAATAAGATTATTTCCCATAAAGAAACAGCCTCCACTTGTACTATTTTGATCAACTATGCTTCCAGCCCAGTCCGCATCACAATATCCTACAAGACTCACAGTGGTATCTTTAGTAAAAAAGATGCCAAGTTTGTAAGTTCCATTTACATACCTGAGTATACGTTTGGCTGCAGTAAGATGACTCTCTTTGGGTTCAGCCTGATATCTTGCACAAAGGCCAACTGACAGACTTAAGTCTAGACGACTTGCTGTGAGGTAAAGCAGTCCTCCGATTAAGCTTCTGTAATCCGTTGTGTCAACTGATTTTCCCGCCTCGTCTCTTGACAGTTTCTCGTTTGATCCCATCGGAGTTTTAGCCGACTTGCTGTTTTCCAAGCCAAACTTTTTCACCAAGTTTTTTGCATAAGTGCTTTGATTCACAAATATACCTTCTGACGTTTGTCTTACTTGAAGACCCAAAAATAAGTAAGTTCTTCGTTCATGCTCATTTTGAACTCTTGATTCATCACCTTGACAAACTTGTCAACCATTTGTTGTCTGGTTGAGCCGAAGACAATGTCATCGACGTGGATTTGTACCACAATAAATCCTTCTTCACTTTTGAGGGTGAACAGTGTCTTGTCAACACTGCCTCGTACATATTGATTATCAATCAGGAAGGTTGCTAACCTCTCATACTATGCCCGAGGTGCTTCTTTGAGACCATATGAAGCTTTGTTTAGCTTGTAAACATGATTCGGATGCTTAGAATCCTGGAAGCCTTTTGGTTGTTCTACGTACACCTCCTCTTGCAGATTACCGTTCAGAAATGCACTCTTGATATCCATTTGATAGAGCTTAAAACCTTTGCATGCCATTCCAAACAAAAACCGAATCGATTCCAGTCGAGCTACTGGTGCAAAGGTTTCATCAAAATCAACTCCTTCTACTTGTGAATAGCCTTGTGCCACTAGTCGATACTTATTTCTGATGACATTCCCCTCTTTTTCTATCTTGTTTTTGAAGATCCACTTTGTTCCAACTTCATTTACGTTGTCAGGCCTTGGAACAAGTATCCAAACATTCAGCCTTGAGAAATTTGATAGTTCCTCTTGCATAGATGCAATCCAAAAATCATCATTTATCGCCTCTTTGTAGGTCTTAGGCTCAATCTTTGAAACAAATCAAATATTTTCAACTATATCCACAGGACTTTGACGTTGTGTCATGAAGGAACAGAAACTCGTGATCGTACTCCCAGCAAGCTGCTTAAAGTTGATCTGCTTCCCGCGAGTGATTATTTCCCCCTGAGTCTCTCATATGACATATGTAAGGGAGTGATTCCTATGCACTTGTGGGGTTGTGACTGTCCCGAATTCTGTTGTGGTTGCGTCGTGATCATCTGCTTCTATATCGGAGTTCCGATTGCTTTCACTGAGATCATCAAAGGTTAAATGGAACGTAGATGAGTCATCGAAAACAACATTCATTGTTTCTTGTACTGTGGAGGTTCGTTTGTTATACACTCGAAAAGCTGTACTTGATCCTGAATAACCGAGAAAAACCCCTCGTCACTTCATGAGTCAAATTTCCCCAAGTGATCTTTATCGTTGAGTATGTAACATATACATCCAAACACATGAAAGTAGTGGACTTTTGGTGTTTTTACCTTCCAAAGCTCATATGATGTCTTGTTGGTCCCTTTTCGTACATACACTCTATTGATAATGTAGCATGCTGTGTTGACAGCTTCAGCCCATAACGATTTTGATACATTGCTTCCGTATAACATTGCCCTTGACATTTCTTGCAAGGTTCTGTTCTTCCTCTCTACTACTCCATTTTGTTGAGGTGTTCTTAGAGCTGAGAATTGATGTGCAATTCCTTGTTCGGAACAGAATTTCTTGAAGATGTCATTCTCAAATTCTCCTCCATGATCACTGCAAATGTGTTTAAGGCCTTCACGTTCGTTCGTCAATTGAAGTGCTAAAAGTCTGAAGCTTTCAAATGTATCTCTTTTCTCTCTAATGAATCTGACCCACGTGTAACGACTGAAGTCATCAACAATCACCAAAACATACCTTTTTCCTGCCAGACTCTCAACTTGAATGGGACCCATTAGATCCATATGGACAAGTTCGAGTGCATGTTTGGACCTTACATCTGGTACTGACTTGTGTTGGGTTTTGACTTGTTTTCCTGAGTTACAAGGTCCACACACAAACTCATGATTTGGTTTGAGCTTAGGCAATCCTCTGATGATATTCTTAGAGGCTAGTTCATCCATTGTTTTAAAATTCATGTGTCCAAGACGTTGATTCCAAATCTGAGTTTCACTCTCTGATCTAGATGTCATGCACCTAGTACCTGGAACCCACATATAACAGTCTTTTGTTCTTCGAACACCTTCTAGATGGACCAATCCTCGACTGTCGAAGGCCTGACAAGTCGTTCTAGTGAAGGTGTATCACAAAGTTGACTAATACTAATCAGATTGGCTTTCAGTCCATCGACTAAATACACATCTGTCAATCTTGGATCCATAGCATTTGCGGTTTGTCCTTTGGCTCAGATTTTTCCTTTCGCTCCATCACCAAAAGTCACTCTGCCAATTTTGACACTTTCCAAGCCTTGTAACGTTCCTTTTTCTCCTGTCATGTGCTTCGAGCAACCGCTGTCAAAGTACCATGTTCCTTTAGTAGTTGTGCCTTCAAGTTGTCTATCGGCGGTATAGGCCACTCTATTGTAGAGATCTACCCTTTTTACCCACATTTGTTGTCTATTTTCTCCATTGTAGGAAAATTTCTGCAGTCTTCGGATTTGCTGAATCCGTTGATACCATTGGCGGCATTGAGACTTCATGTGACCTTGCTTTCCGCAGTACTAGCAGCGAATTGTTCTCCTCCACCTTGATTGATGGTGAACACTTGTCTGTCTCTCCCAGTGATGCAAACGCAGACTTTCCGTTCACTCGAGTAGTACACTCATTTTTAGTGTGCCCATATCCTTTACATTCATAGCATTGAATTGTCATTTTTCTCTTAGTAGTAGGACATTCAGCCTTGACGTGTACGTATCCTTGACATTCGAGACACTGCTTATCAGATTTGCGATTGTCTCTGTCTGGTGAGACCTTGACAAAGGTTTGATACTCTCTTCTTTGTCCTCTCTCAGCTTTTCTCAAAAAGCGTTTGACTATCAGACCAACTTTTTCTTCGAAGTCCTCAGGTATTTCTTTTTCACTTGATTCTTTTTCCGTGACTGGAGCTACACTCTTGCTTTTGTTTGTCAGGTTGGGAGCTAATTGCAATTCATATGCTTGCATCATTCCTACCAATTTCAGAATTTGAGTGTATCCGAGTGGGAAGGCATCTCATAAATTGTTTTACCAATTTCTTATCTTTGTACATCTTTCCTAGAATCAGAGCTTCATGTGCAAGAGATGACAATTTACTGCTGAACTCGGCACTAGTCTCTTCCTCTTGCATGGTCATGTTTTCGAACTGAGACGCGAGAATATCAATACGTGTCCTTATGACACTGGTCGTTCCTTCAAATCCGACTTGAAGAATGCCCCATGCTTCTTTAGCACTTGTACACCCTTGTACCCTTTTAAACTGATTGATGTGAAGTGAACTGAAATTCGCTGATAAAGCCTTAGAGTTCCATTTTGCATCAGATTTTTCTTCGGCCGACCATTGTCTCCTGGGTTTGGGTTTGAGTGTCCCATCTTCATCTCTGATCGTTGGAGGTTCCCATCCTTCTTCAACTGCAAGCCACGCATCTGAGTCTATTCCCTGAATATTTTGTGCTATTTGGATTTTCTAGTGTCCATAGTTATCCAGATCTAGTTTGAGCGTTTTAGCAACTACCACCAGCTGTTGTTGTGGATTTTCCATTTTGTTTTCCAGGACCGAACACCTGAAACACTTAACAAGGTTATGCGGTGACCCGCTCTGATACCAATTGAAAATGGACTATGTTAAACAACAGCTTTAGTTCCACAAAGAATTACGTTTTTATTAAGAACTTCTTTTTACAAAAGACAATTCTAAAGATCAATTCCTCTAGCAACAATCGATCTAAAAAACTACTTCTGCAAATCGATAACCTAGATACGATATCTCAAAAGCCTATCTACAAACTACAATCCTTAAGTTCTAAGAAATTGAATTACATCTTGAGATCTCTTTTATAGGTCAAGAGCTCATTTAGTTTGTTTCCTAATTTTTAGGATTACAACTAAATTCCCTCTACTTGGAATATACTGATAAGATTCCTTCTTGATAATCGTTATCACATATTTGAAATTCAAACTTCAAGAACCTTCTGATCCACGGAGTTCTCGCTTGTCTTCAACCGCTTGAGCCACGTGATCTTCAACGAACTTCAGGATATTCCCCATAAACATTAGGATATCAAAAATGTATCGGAACATGAATGAGGGGGAAATTCAAATATTTTTTTCAGGTCTCCTTCTTTATAGGGTGATTTTCAGTTTGTTACAGAGAGTTATTAGCAGAATAGTTAGTGACTTAGTGTATTTAAATAGGGGAGTCAAACATCAGAAACCGAGCCATTTATCTTCTCTAGGTTTTTCCTTTGATAAGGTTGGTTTAGTATTATCCTAGATGGCTCACGTAATAGCAAAAAAGAAGAGTTTGACTGCCAAGTCACCTTCTCGTGTTCTTAAGATCAAAATACCAAAAATAGATAATTGCGAGAAGCTTTAAAGTGCTAATGGGTTGTTGTTTAAACCCACAAGTACAGAATGTAGACACATTCATTTTTAGGATGCCTCAATTCTGTTATTTAGTGGGTAAAGTCAAAGGCATGAACCAAGGTAATGGCCGTTTTCAATTCGAATTTCAAGATGAATCGAACCTGGTTAGTGTCTTAGAGTATGGGTCAATAAACTTTGATGGTTGGATGGTCTCGTACGCACCATCGAAAGCCATGACACATGCGGCTATTGTGTGTTTTAAGGCGCAAGTGGAAAACCGAGAATTGGGAGGGGATAGGAGTCGGAAACCTAATCACTTAGATAGGAACAAAAGCTTCAAAGGGGCTTTACTTGGTGGGAAAAGGCACTGAATTTCGCATCTAAGAATGATAAGATTGGCGGGAATGCGATAGGGGATAAGAGAGTCAGAGGGGTCTCGGTCCTTGACATAGAATCCAACAAAACCAGAAAGGTAAAATTATTATCTTCTGACAGTTTGTCTATTGTTGGTAATTATTTGAACATTCTGCTTATGTGGTTCATACAGGAAGTAGAAACTGGGGATGTTAGTATGGTGCTGTCGGGTAAGAAGGTCTGGCGTCCACTGTTTCAAGAGCCCAGTGATATAGATCCTAACCTAGAGTCTAATGTACACCTTCACGACGAAGGGGTCGCCAAAGTGGAATCTTTGCAGACTAATATGTCCGACGATGTATAGTTAGAAGCAGGAGATGATACGGACCTGTGTGATTTCGAGGCTCTGGAAGAGAATTTACTTGATGTATTAGCACTGGAAGCGATATTGAGCAGCCATCATGTCTTAACGGAGGTTGAGGAGAATGATGTACATGAAAAGATTGCGGCTAAGTTGCAGACCTGTAAGGAGGCCATGTTAGTCAGGCCGCCATTGGGTGGGGGAAAAAGTGGTGCTAGGATTCTTACTCCTCTATGGGGTGTTGCAACCAAGAAGATGATGCTAGTAAGTGCAGTTTCACCAAGGGTGACGCCAAAAATTGAAAAGCCTAAGGAAGGCAAGCATAAGGAGCTGGAGAAAAGTTCCATGAAATTTAATTTATGAGTTTTAAGTTTGTTTGTTGGAATTGTCAAGGAATTGGCAATAAACTTTCAATAAATTATCTTCGTGATATTTGGCAGTCTTGTAAACATGAATTTTTATTTTTATCAGAAACAAAGAATAATTTCAATTTTTGGAACAAATTCAAGTACATATGGGTTATAAATACTTGACAACAGTAGAACCTCGAGGAGTTAGTGGGGGCTTAGTCTTATTCTATAAGGATAATTATGATGTTAGTATTAATTACAAGGATAAGAATATGATAGATATTTCATTAACTATTTCGAGTGACAGGGCGCATATAACTTTTATATATGGTGAACCTGTTCGAGGAAATAGACCGGATGTTTGGGAACGTCTAATAAATATGGGTACATCGAGAATAGGACTCTCGATAATTAGTGGTGATTTTAATGAGATCACCGAAAATCAAGAAAATCAAGGGGGGATTATTCGGTGTCCGACTTCCTTTCAACCTTTCAATCAGATGATAACAGATTGTGGTTTACTTGACTTCCCAAAGGTGGGAAATGTCTGGTCCTGGCGGGGTGTCCGTCGGAATGGTATAGTCTGTTGTATCCTAGATAAGGCTTATGGCAATGTCTCTTGGCATGAGAAATTCTCGTCAGGAGAAATACATTATTTGGAAATGATAGGCTCAGACCATAGAACAATTTTTGGTAATTTTAAGGAATAGGATAATATCAAGCGACATTCACACTGTTGTTTCGATAAAAGATGGATTAGAAAGCTAGGTTTTCGAGATATTGTGGAGCGTAGTTGGGTTCGAGAAGGTTTTCCCTCGAATTGAAACTTTTCCTTTTCGGATAAAATAAAAACGTGTCGTCGGGAAATATCACATAGGCGGAATGAGACTGTTCACTCAGGACAACAAAAGATTTCAGATTTGAAAAGATTGGTTGATTTAAAGGAGGAGATTTTTTGGAAACAAAAAAGTCATAATCAATGGTTAAAGGAAGGTGATGAAAATACAAAGTTTTTCCATGCCAAAGTTAAACATTGAAGAGCTCAAAATAGAATTACGGGCTTAGTAACTGGGAATGGTTCGTGGGTTGCTGATGTTACTCATATTTTGTCGGTTTTGAGCTTATTATTACAGTTATGTTTGGGAAATTTGTCTATGTTTTATTGAGATTTCAGGTCAAAAACGTTCAGAGTTGGAATCATGTTTGAAGGTGGACTTTGGAGAGGCTTGAAGCATTTTCCGTCATTCTCCACAAAAGGAAGGACTGATCGATTTATCAAGGATCGATCGATCAGTCATCTCAAAGGATTATGCGCACGATCCGAAGAATGACTTGGTTTCTGAGAAGATTGATCAGTCATCTCAAAAGATTATGCGCCTAGTGCTCGATCGATCATAGTCTTTCGTAGAAACCTAATTTCGCGATTTTCAACCCTTGTTTTGGGCCCTATAAATACTAATTTTCCTATTTTTATTGAGAAAAAGTCTTTTGAAATTGGAGAACGAAATTTTACAGGTTTTTGAGAGTTTGTAAGCTAGGAAGAAGATTTCTTCATACTTGAGAAGAATTTATGAATCCTCTTTATTCTATCTTATCCAATTTCAATTTCAGTTCATCATGACTTGCCAAATTTGTTGTTCTATGTCTGAGTAGATCTTAGATCGGATCTAGGGATTCTAGGGTTTTAGAATTCATTGTTGAGGAACAAATAAGATTGATTAGTAGATGATTCTCCTTCTAATACTTGAATCTAATGCATATATTAGCTTGATCACCTAGTCAATGATTTTAGGTTGTTAATCTTCCAGAAGATTGTTAAGAACTAGAACTATATTAGAAGAGCAATTCCTTCACTACCAACGAGAGTTTATGATATGTTGGATTGTGGGTAATTGAACCCAAACGATAAAGCCTATTTGTAATCTGAAACATATGAGAGTTAGGATCTTTAGGTTATCGATAGAGAGGTAGATTAAACGAGATTTTGTTTATCTTTACTTATGTTCAAGCCGAGAATAAGATTAGAGTAGTCCCTGAATAGTTTCCCTAACAAGAATTCAAACTCCCGAATGAATACCCGAATTCGATTGCTTTAATTATTTGATTATATTCACATCTAAGTTGTTAGAATTCACTTCATTTATTTGATTGATATAGCTTGTTATTCAATAGAAATTGAGAGTGTAACTTGGTTCTCTGAGGAATTCGACCCCAAGTACTATTACGTTTACTGTGCACTTGCAGTAGGAAATAGGGTTAAAACCCCGTCCCAGGTTCGTCTTCTTAAACGCGCAGAGCAGTTATTTTTCGCGAAACCCTATTTGCGAAAATTCTAAAAACACGATTTCTCTCTCGAATTTCACCCGATTTTGACGATTCAAAAGCCTAATCCACTTAAAATCTCGTTCTTTATCTGATTTTGTGGTTTATAACTCCAATCTGCAAAGGTATGCCCTCTAAATTCGAACTTTTTATCTTATTTGGAGGATGAATTTGGTAAAAGGGAAACTTGTTTTCTTGGTTGATTTTCATCGATTAACTTATACATATGCCTCATACTTACATAGATTTGACCCCCTCTTCCTGTGTGGATTGTTAAATTTCAATTAGAGATTGCTCGTTAAGTTGAAGGAGAATTTTTAGGGAAATTCCGAATTTTTAGCCTTGATTTTAATTTGATGTGGTTCGATTGATGCATTGCTGGATGTTGATATTGTTTGTTTGAATGAGAATTCAAACCACTGATCATTTTTACACCTAAGATTTCGAATTTTTATGAATTTTCTCGGTGACAAACTCATTTTATCGGTTGTGTCTCTGTTCTTTCTCTGTAGATGGTTCGCACATCCACTTCCAATCCTAGAAAACCTACACAGAAGGTCAGAGCATATTCAAAACTGCAGTGCGGTCAGTCGTCACGACAATACAACAATGTGCATAGATAGGGTCAACTCAATGATTGTTTGCCGTGGTGAAGACCAGAGCAGACCTATATCGTCGATAGTGTGGCTAATCGGGATCCCCCCGCTCTTGTCAGGAACTCCGCAGCGTAAAAGGAAAGGACTAAGGGAGACAGTTGGAAGAGCTTTCACGAAAGCTTCTATGATCAACTCATGACAAACACGTTGATCTCAACCAAGTTCCTCTGCCGCGAGACGCTAGATAGGATGGGCATCCTAGGAGATGTTGTTCAGCTGTTGGACAACCTCGGTCTGACCAGGTTCTGCTTTGAAGCCTATCCACTGTATCCAGAGGTAGTCAGGCAGTTCTTGGCAACGTGTGATCTACATGCATGCGCCGTCCCCCACGGTCCAGTCTACGCACAATATATGACGTATCGGTACAGAGGAGCCCTCTACACTATCACAATTCAGAAGCTGTGTCAGATTTACGGCTTTGACGAGTATACAGTTGGGCAGAAACCGTCAAAGAACTTTTCACCGAAGAATGAGTCGTGGTATGTGTTGTCAGGTTACAGGTATCAGGGTAAGGCCTTGAAGCTCACACACATCAGGAACCTGACCATTAGGATAGTCCCCAATCACATTGGGTCGACGATTTTGGCAAAGGAGGAGTCAGGCAGTGTGACAAAGTCTCAGCTCGAGTATTTGCACGACGCTATCTCTCCTATTGTCCCGGATCTGTACCACGATCCTACTCTCACTGCGGGACCACCTTCAAACATCAATAGGGGCTACCTTTTTGCCAATAAGCTGATCAGGCGTATATACAGAGGTGACCCGAGGAAGGGAGTGGTTGAGCCAATGGGTAGTCTCCTGACACTGATCTTCATGCACCATGGGTTAGACCTCGAGTAGACAGAGGTTATTCAGAGGATCGATATGATCAATACAGCTGGCTTGGCGTGATTTGGGTACCTTCCGGAGAACAAGCAGTGGACGTTTTTCGATGATACGCCCCAGATAATGTATGTCACCCTCCCAGCTCCCCACCTCACTTCAGTAAGCTGCAGAGAGAACGTGGAGTTCAGACCTGACTTGTCGCACCCCGAGATCTTTGGTAAGCTCAAGGAGAAGGAGATTGCACCGCGAGCTCGATCTCGGAGAGCTGGAACTTCCACCTCCACTCAGTTTGTACCTCCAGCATCCACCGCTTCATCTTCTGGCTTTCTGCTTCCCGAGTTTCCTGAGGAGGAACTCGGATTGCCTCACTACTCGCCGGACTTCACGGATCGGTAGTTCAGAAAGTGGCAGGTTGAGAACGAGAGGAAGAAGAGGTCGATTCAGCGGACTATCTGGAACACGTTGAGGAGAATCCCAGCTATCTTTTGTATGAGTGCACCTGACGCCGATCGAGACGAGCATGCTGCCGCACCTACTGCACCTACCCGCCGACCGGATGTTGCTGGACATCGGTCTGACGATGACGAGGATGATCAAACACTGGATCACCGTCTTTCTCGCCGCCGCAGAGCACCAGGCGCCCGCTACAGCGAGAGTCCTGAGTAGCTGCTTAGCTACTTCCTACTTCTTTTGCACTTTATTTTTATTATATTTAAGACTATTTCTTTTGTTCACTTTTGTTTCTTATGCGTGTTTATATGTATTCCCTTTGGTTTATTCTTATCAAAATTATATATATAAAAGCAGGGTTGTGTCTTTTGGTATCGACAACTCAGCATGACACCTCATCTACAAAAGACCAATCAAATTGCTTGATCAATCCAACTCATCACATGATTCCACTTCTTTATTCTCAAACCTTTTGCTTTCAACAATCATGACTATTCTGTTTCCCTTTTTTTGAGATAAAAGCTAATGACTCTTATGTTTCTCCTTCGCTAAAGTCCAGTTCTCTTACAAAATGGAGACTGGTGACAATGTCACCATGAAAATTGTCGATCTAAACCCAATCTTAAGTTTAACAAAGTTGAGCAGGTTCTATTTTTTACTCTTTTAACTTCTCTCTTTTTGATTTGATTGTGGTTTTGAAGGAACAAATGTTAAATAAAAATGCAAATTCATCATTCATATTAGTTTCCACATCATCTTCTTCTTCTCACTCTTCTCTTCTAAAAGTGAAACCCTATTTTAATATATTTAGAAGGATAAATAATGAAGGAGAACCCCCATCATTCTCAGCAAAGTATGATGAAAGAAAATCCTCTTTGTTGAAAAATTAATCAGAGCTTATCTTTTGGTTCTATAGATCGTGTGCTATAGAAGGCTCAAGAAGGTGTACACGGTTCGACGACATCTGGAACAAGGCAACATCCTGTTCACACTCACATGTTTGAAAAAAAGAAGACGATATCTGGAACAAGAAGATGACGGTTCTATCCTTCTTATGGAAGCTCCTAATCCTATAAACACTTCTCCGACCAAATTTTGGAAGTTTCTACGGAAGATGACTTTTCTCTTCAAAAATTGGTTCATGTGGGTTGTGAATAATTACTTATCTTAAAATCTCTTTTTATATAATTAAATCAAACTATATTTCTTTTCTGTGAAGTTTACTGATCTCTATTGTTCCCTAGGTTTCTACAAAGTGCATGGGCCTTCATATATGTGAAGAGACTGCAGGGGGGCAAGTTTTGATTTCTTTGATCAATGGCACAAATTTAGATTAAGCACAAAAGACATTGTTATTTAGTGTTGGTGGATATTGGTATTAGTTTCTAATCGTTTTGCATTCTCTTACTTCAAAAAAAAAAAACTTGTCCTCTATTTGAAGTTTATGGAAACTCATATCTACCCGATGGAAAACAAGTTAAAACTCACTCAATCTGATATGCAATGTAGGTAATGTTAAACGAGTAGGCAAAGAGAATCCCTGAATTTATTTGTTCTTGTAGGTGTATTTTCCTCTACAAATCACTTAAAGCTTTTACCCTGTGTGAAAGTGTGCTTATGGGTTCTTGGTTCTTGGAGGTAGGTAGAGCTAAAAGAAATATAAAAAGTATAAACTGAAGTTGCAGGATAATATTAAAGCTGAGAAAAAAAAGACCAATGATTTTTGCTCACCTACCTCTTCTATCATATTTTTTTATCACAAAGTATTATATTTATATTTTACATGTTCTTATTGGAGTATAGCAAGACATGTGAAAGACTTCCATTTATGTGAAAGACTTCCATTTTTGTTAATAATTGACTTTTATGTGGAGGAACTAAGGAAGTTGTTGATTAGGCCCATTGCTAGAGAAACTATTATGTTGAGGTTTTGAAATATCTAAGAGGTAGAAATTGGCATACCAAGAAAGCTGCTAAGATGCTTAAAGAAATTTTTAAATCGTAACTTCAATACATGCCTCAAGAAATTTGTTGGGTATTTATTTGAACTTATAAACATACTTTGTTATGGACTGTTGAAAATATGACCAATTTTTTATTGTTGTTTATAGGAAATAAGCTAATAAAGCAAAGACATGGAAGATATGATCAAATATGATCAAACTGTGTCGTAAACTTGGACGACATGTTTTTATTATGAACCACTAGATGTAAATCGACACACTTATTGTTCTCTTTTGAAGTAAACAAAAAGTGTATACTTCGGAAGTAAGGTCGCTAATAAGGAACTGGTTCAATGGAGTATTGTAGTGGTAAAAAGATCAATGTTACTTTTACCTACTCTTTTCCAGTGGTAAAAACATTTTCTACTCATCATTAACTAAAAGTTATTAATAAAATAACCCCGCAGCATAGCGCGGGTATAAATCTAGTATTTATTAATAAGATTCACTTTCAATCAAATTTGTCTTTTCAGAAAATTTTGATTTGCAGTTCGATGCTAGTTGATAAACGAAACTAAATAATTGGGTGGTTGGAAAATTATAGCATAAAAGTGGTCTTGCCTAGAATGATGATTTAAAGTCTCAAAGAATATGACACATAGAAGGAGAGTTTTTTAATTTTTTTTGATAGTTTCTTAAATAATAAACTCTTCTAATCCTCTCTTCCCGTTTCTTATTTTTTTAATACTAAAAAATGTTAAGAAACCCTCTAAATCCCTGAATAATGATGGTCTTAGTAGCAAATATTTTTGTTACAGAGAGATGAGATTTAATGACAGGACAATGCAGAGAGACAATCACAAACATTCCAAGAGGTTGCCATTTTTCTACTGTTTTTGACTTAAAGTATGCTATGAAAATATGTTAGGTCTTCAAAATTGAGACTGAAGAAGAAAAATGAATGTTGGGTTAAATAAGATCTTTGTTTTTTCTGTGTACGTTTTTGATTCTGATTTAGTTTCTCATCAGAGTTGTGCTGATTGATTCTTTGACTGCAGTTATCCAGAAAACAAAAGAACTGAGGATGATCAAGTAAGTAGATTATCTCTCAGAAATGGTTTTGTTAAACAGGAGAAGAAACTATCATCTGATGTTGTCAAAGTCTCTGTTGAGCACGAGGTTGGATGGTTAAACTTCTCTACATGATTCACTCACTTGGTCTTCCTTTTTGGTGATGATTCTAGAGCTTGAGAAAACATTACCGAATAGATCTAGAAAGAGAGTTGGGTTATACAAAATCTTCTCAAGACGACGGTATCTTCACTCCCAAGGTACTTAATACTAGTCAGTTTCTATAAAGCTAAAAGTCTGATTCTGGTTCCTTACGTCCTTTCGATATGGCTTCTCTAACACATCCACTGTTTTGACGGTAACTCAATGTTAAATGTTGTGCAGTCAGGTACGGGATTAATCAAGGAAGTTGCAGTACTTGAGTTAGAAGTTTTGTATTTGGAAAAGTACCTATTATCGCTGTATCAAAAAGCTTTTAATGAACAAGCATCAGTATATGTATCTCCATCATTAAAACAACATAGCTCAATATCACCACTGATAGGAGCCTCGGTGGTGAGGTCTCGGATATGAATTCAACGGCTCGACCTTGGTGAGTCCAAACCGATGAAGACTAGTTTTTGGCGGAATTGTGTGAATGAGAACCACAAAGGAGGGTGATTATTCCTCTGATAATCTCGGATCAGTCAAGTTGGAATCCTCACAAGCTTGACTCGTCTCTCTTTCTTGAATCCTCAAAAGAAAGAGAAGGCGGCTAAGTATTCTAACAAAGAGAACTTCATCATTCAAGTGTTTTTACGTCTTTTTGTCTTTTCAAGTCTGAAAAATACAATGAAAGACTTGAGCTTATATAGGCTCAATAGTACAACGGTAATATGCTTAAAATAGGAAGTAAATATGACAAAATTAAGTGTCCAACGGACAAGTGATGAGGGTCGTCGATCTTAGAGCTGTTGGAGAAGATTTGGTGATCGGCCGGATATGGAAAGTCTTCAATGGAGAGGATTTGCCTAATCCTCTGCGTTCTGGAGCATGGGAAGACTCTCCTGGATGCTTCTGAATATCTTAGAGTGTCTCCTGTTCGCCAAACATAAGTTTGCAAGCTCTTAAGGGAAGTGGCTCCCGGACTTTCCTTAAACAGATTCGGTTTGGCCCTTCTTCTTGTAAAGCGGGTATCTGGAGGATCCGTCGGGCTTTTGATGTGTTCTTCATCCTTTTGGATCACTGAAAGGCCCAAGAATAGTCTCCAAGTGGTCCGGAGTGAAGGCCGCTCCTGAGCTGGGATATGTTGCTCGAAAGTTGACGTTGTCGCGCATAAGGCCTTAGTGCAGAAGGTCCAACTTGTAAAATTCATAACTTTTGCCTTCAAGCTTCGATTTGGCTGATTGAACCTCTAGTAGTTAGATAATTGAGTCAGGAATCCATAGAAATAAACTCCATGTTCTAATTCTCTTGGTAGCGTCTGGAGCCCCTTGATAAGTGAGTGTATGTCTTCCTGATCCTCTAGGGAAGGTTGTTGACGTGAACTCCTTGTTTGCTGCTCCGGTTCTTGAGTGCTGGGTAAGGCATTGATTTTAGACAGCTGAAGCATTTCAAATAAGCTTGTCTCCCCTTTGTCTCTGACACTTTTTCCAAGGAAGGCCGTCTCCCCTTTATCTTTGGAGTATTTAGCCCGAAACTCGACAACCGAGTCTAAGTCTTGTCTTGCAGTCGATGGTCTTAGGATCCTACCATCGAGGATCCTATTAACCACAGTCAACACTTAGAAGTAAATGTGACTTCTCAAGACAACATGAACCGCCTAAACATGAGAATTGGGGAATGGAATATCGGTGTTTTTCCTTTGACAATAGATTCAGAGTTCCGTATTCAACAGAGAATGACACAGATTCGAGTGTTACTCGATGCCTGTCCTTGCTTAATCAGCGGTCCATTATCCATAAAAGAATCTCTCCACCAGAAGAGTCCATAAAGGAAGTAAGTCTTTGCAAAATCTTATTCATCGAAAGATTGCTTTTTTCTTGTAGTGCCATTATAGTTTACCAAGTTTATAACTTTTCTCTTTGGTCACTTCACGAAGCAGTACATAGAAGACATACCAAGTAATGGCATTCAGATCTCCGGTCAAATACCTACAATGACTCCAAAAAAGTTATCAGAGGAGATGATAAAGTTTGCGTCGACAATGTATAGCAAATTTGCAGACACTCGTTCTCTTCCTTCTAGAAGCGAGTTATGGGAGTTCAAGCTTCAGGAAGAACTCTACTTTTGACGAAAAATTCAAAGCAAGTGGACCATACATCTCGATGATCGAAGTGTCATACATTAAAAGAAGTGGACATGACTTTGAGCTGATGCTGGTAACAAAAAAAAAAGTAAACCACAGAAATATGGTTTTTGATTACATCTCGACGTTTGTTTCTTCCTTTCTGGTAAGAACTAGGGACAACACGACGTTGATCAGTATATGGTTTTTGATTACACTTTTTTCATTTGCAGGCAAAGTATGTAAGTCGAATTTTTGAAAGACACCCAGAGATTGCATCTGAATTCCGTCCAACAAATCCAAATATTAGGACATGTTACATGAGTTTATTACTCAGTCTAATTGAGATCACATGACAATAACCACAGAAAATGTCCAAGGATGACTTGATTGACGCTTACGCTGCATTGGGGATATTGAAAGATGTTGGATTTGAATTGGATTGGTTGCAGAAGAGACTTGATGAAGTGTCACAAAAGATGGAGGATAAGAAGGCTATTGAGATTGGGCTACAAGAAATGGAAGAAGAGTGAAAGACTTGAAGCGGAAGTGTTCTGACATGGAAGACCCGATGGAGAAAAAGAAGGCCAAACTGTCAACTTTAAAAGCTCCTATCTCATTCGATGATATCGTTGATTAGTGTCTTGTGTTCTTAAGGCACATGGAGATTGGTTCTGCTTGGTGTCTTGGTCTGTTCTTGCTAATGAGTCCTTGTAAAATTTAGGAAGGAATGATTTAGTTTGTGTGTTTGTTCGGTTTCTGTCCACTTTCTATAATTCTTTTGGTAACTGATTAACCTGGTTTCTCCCCGAAGAGTCTACCAAACAAGTCTCTGCTGTTTAATACTATCATCTGGATAAACCAGCGATCATACAGTTACAAAAATGACACAATTTCTTACATGTTGATAAAATCATTTCTCTTTATATGAACCAAGTATGTGTTAAGATTCATCATCCCCTAGAAGACAGTGATTGAAATGCTTTTCTCAGATATAGATACATGCATCTGAAGAATCGTTACCAACTAGAGTGGCTCGACGCTCTAGGGATCCATTAATTTGTACTTATGGCAGAAAATCAATTAAGTCACATTAAGCTTATGTGTTATCTAACCTAATTTTTAAAAAATTTCATACACTTTGAAGGATGAGTGTTACTACTCTGAGGACTCTCTCGCCCCTTCACTATCTTGATGATAAATCAATCTCTTTGATAAAGTTATCTCTTTTGTGAATGGAAACAGAATGGCACTTGAAGAGTCGTGGTTAAGCCAGCTCCCTCTAGCTATACTCCTTTATAATAATCATCGGGCTTACCATTTTTTGTTACTATTTAAACTGTGATGATGAAAAAGTAAATCAACTCACGATGAACCAAGGAGTATTCGCTGCATGTCGTTTAGAGATGTTTTCATGATCGTCTCATTAGTATTTCTATCTATTCCATTCAAACAAGACACTACTCATTCGCTCTAGAAAGTAAATTCTCGTTTCCTCTGTTTTCTTATACATTTCTGTAGTTTCATTCTCAACTAAGTATTTGAACTTCTTCTCTCTCCCTCACACACCTTTCAATATTACAGAATGTAGAGAGTATATTGCGGTGTTTCTTGATGATATCTTAAATTGTACTAGCTTGAAGAGTCTTAATTAGCACACAAGAAGAGTCCAAAACAAGTGGCTTGAACTACACGCCTTAAATATGTATTGATATTAAAAATATATAATTTGTAATGATGCAGTGTTGAAGGTCACGGTGAAACAGCTATAATTTATAGCAAGTCGCTCACTCTCTCACTCTCTTAGAGTCCAAATTTCATTTGCTCTTTATAAATACCCTTTAGGTTTTCTCCTCTCTTCACCTTCTTTTAGGTCTTTTCCTTCTTGGTTTTTTATATGTTCTGCTAGTTTTCTTAAGAGGTAATCTTCATTTAAGAATCTCTATGGAAGAGGAATATGATAAAAAGATCCTTGGACGATTAAGAAGTTCTCCTCTTTGACAAGTACCGAAATTTATTCCTAGCTTTGCAAGAGTTCTCGTCTCTAAATTATCGTTATTGATTGTATTATAACCTAAAATAATCAATTTAATAATCAGTATCAATCCGATATAATCCTTTTCATTCGGTCTTCAAATAAATCGGAAAAAAGATTTTTCAAATTTTACCAATCCCTAGTTTTGGGTTTTCTTGTCGCCTAACAGACTTTGGACTGTTTATATACTGCTCAAGGATGTTTTGTGTTGGGTGGTTTTAGATTAGTTTTAAGAGCTTTGTGCCAACTTATGTATAGTTTAATCCTAGGAGCATTTTTTGTATCAAACAGTTGATTCCATTACTTAAGCTTTAGAGATTAAATCAGCAATTAAAATAACATACTCAGTACATACTAATCCAATACAGCATATTAGATAAAATATAAAACACCCACGTTGAGTAACTCAAATGTATTGGGGAGTTTAGATAGATGGTAGAATATAATTCGCGAATTTTCTTAGAATTCTGAAGAATTCATGGTTCAGTCGCCATATATCAATCGAACACAAAAATGAGCTCTTTGAGTCAATGGTTTTGAGCTTTGGATCTTCTTCGAAATCGAAAACAATCGAACTTATATTCTCTAGCATACAGAGAAAATTATGGAACTAAAGTATCCAAATGATATTTTTTTAAACCCATAAACTTGAGTCTGTCCTCAAATGGCCCATGTAATGAGCTAATTACAAAGCAATTTATAAAGTACCTTGTCTCAAAGGTGGACCATAAACCAGGCTCAACCATTAAGTAAATCCACAAGGGCCCATGAAAATGAAGATTGGAGTTCGCCCTAATTTTGCTTTTTTCAGTGGCGGCAGCTGCGTTCCACACTTTATAATTTCGAAGATAACGCAACTACAGACCATATGGTTGTCTTCGTTTTTTTCCAAAAGTGAAAATTTCTATAAACATAAGAGGGGTTTTCTCCGAGGGTCTCCTTCATTTTTTCTTCAAATAAATATTTTAATAATATTTTGTTTTATCAATTTTATTAATAATTTCTAAAATGTCCATATACTTTTTAAATTTATATATTTGACCCACATATATTTTAAACAGATACTCTATAAAAACATTAATAAAATCATATAATTTCAAAATTTAATATAAAATAGATAAAACAAATTACAAAAGACTTTGAAAAATTTAAAGATGGTGGCAACACTACAAAAAATACCGAGTCCGAAAATCATATTCCTAATTTTGCTACACAAACGTCACCAAGTTTATCTTCGTTTTCTCTAAATTTAGATGATGAAGATGACATTCTTGATGGGTCTCCATCTCAACGACCAAGTGGAATTAAGAAATCTAAACTCAAAAAGAAAGTTAGTGATCAAACATCAAATGCTATGAAGACTTTCGAAGAAGGAAATGCACGATTGTTAGAGCAACTACAAAAGACAAGTTCACAAAGACAACAATCTACGAGATTATTAGATTAATAGTTCTTTTTGTTTATGATATTTTATTTAAAATTTTAATGATAATTATATATTTTAAGTTATGTTTTGACAAAAACTTTAGTCAAATAACATGTTGGTGTTGGTTTGAATCATCAAACAGGTTGTTTTTTTTGTTCCAATAATATTCAAAAACTTTATTTATGTATAAAAATAAAGCAGCAAAATTTTAACGATCATTTTGTAAATAAAAAAATCTGATTTCAAAAAATGAAGAAACAAATAACGATCCTTCAGATTTGAAAAAAAAAATGAAGATCTTCAAATTTGAAAAAAGATTTGAACCACCATTGGAGAATGTTTCTTCAAATATAGAGTTTGAAGAGACATTTGAAGCACCATTGGAAATACTCTAGGACAACAGGTAGAGCAGTTGCAGCAATAGCAAAATGCTCAGCCGCAATGTCGTGTTATATGTGACTTGGATACACCTCAAAAGTTATACCAAAACTAGTCCGCTATCTGCCTTCCTCCTATACAGAGACATGATTTCGAGTTCAAACTTTTAATGATCCCGCTGATCAGGAAGTAAATGTTTCACGGCCTATCCATTATACAGTTTTAGAGTATAGATAGTACTTGCAGATGGTGTTTTGGTTGTTTACGTTATCTTTAACTAAACAGGGTATTTAACATAGCATTTCGTAATTTTAAAACTATTACTTTGATCGCACATAAAAAAAATATATTGACAGGCCAATTTTTACGTTTGGTGCATGTGTTTTAATAGCATGTACATAAAATAAATGCCATAAAACGAAAGACCCATATAAAAATTTCTTGTTCCTTGCGTGTCTTAGAAAACAAAAAACCGTGAAACATTTTTCTCAAAGGAAAAAACTGAGAAAACCCAAAGGGAATACACGTATAATTCAGATCTTAGAGACATCATTGCATGTCCTTTCCTATCGAAACTCTCACTCTCAAGTTCTCACTCTCAAGTTCTCACTCTTCCCTTCCACTCTCGAATTCTCACTCTTCCCTAGTGGAATATCTCTTTCACTCTTCATAACTAAATCCGTAATCCGATGGTGTAACCCTTGTGAAGGTTTCTGAGGATTCTCGACAATTGCTAAAGAACAAAGGTTAGATAATTCTTAATCAATTGGAATTAGTCATTGATTTCAGGTTATTACATGTTTTGACTACAATTTGGTTATTTTCTTCATTTTCTGTCAGCTTAATTCGAAATAGTTATCAGATTCTGGGTTTGAAGTGAGGGTCATGAATGTGTAATAAAATATGGTTTTTGTTTCAATTTGAGTTTCAGAACTTTCAATCGATTTCCGGCTAAGCTTTTCTAAGTTTAATCGATTCATGGTTGCTCTCGTGTTTTTCTTTTAAAGTATAAAATGATGTTTCTTGATTATGCATGGAGCTTTCAGTTTCAGAAATTGATTGTTTAATCGACAGGTGAGACCGAAGCTCAGTCACTCTTTTCTTCTTGTTTTGGTTGTTAGGGTTTACTTTTAGTCTCAATTCAACAGATTTCTCTGCATAATCTACTTGTCTGTTATTATTTTATATGTATGTATACTTGGTCATGGAGATTTGTTGTCGTTTTAACATGGACAAGTCTTGGGTTTGGCATCATGGAATGTATTTGTTTGTTATCTTCATTGGTTTCTTGAGTATAATTTTATTATTATTTTTTACTGAAATTTGTAGTTTTTAAATATCAGGGCTAGTCTTGAGTATCGGAGATGGGTATCTACATTTTTGAAAGCATTGTTAGTGAGATTGGGTAATCCTACTAAGATTTGCTATTATGATGCAAAATGCAAAGTCAAAAGATGGTGTCAAAGCACATAAAGACTTGGAAGACATGGGGATTCAAGAGAAGTTACACGTTCAGGAGGGAGGGACAAAAACTTATCTACCTCATGGTGCTTATTGGCTGACAAAGGATGAGAAAAAGAAATTCTGCAAAAGGTTAAGTTCATTTAGAGGGCCTGTCGGATATTGTGTAAACATTGCCCACTGTATTTCTGCGGATCCACCCATGATTGGTGGATTGAAGTGTCACGACCATAATGTTCTTCTTCAGATGCTGCTACTAGTTGCGCTAAGAGGCTTGCTCCTGATCGACCCAGAGTTGTTGTTACTAGATTTGCAGTTTTTTTACAGTCAGCGTATTACTGATCCTCATAAATTGATCACTTTAGAGGCTGAGTGTGTAGAGACATTTACTAGCTAGAGAGATATTTTCCTTCTTCCATTTCCGATAATGTTCCACCTTCAGATTCATCTAGCAAGAGAGGCAAGATTGCGTGAACATGTTCACTTCAAATGGATGTTTCCATTTGAAAGGTAGTTAAAGTTTGTCTTTGTATTTTATATTGTATATGTTGTGTTAAATTACCGATTATATGATTGCTTTATAGGTACATGAAAATACTAAATTCATATGTGAATAACTATGGAAAGCCTAAAGCGTGTATGGCTGGTGAATGTATAAGATTCTGCTTAGATTTTCTACATAATTTTGTGCTGGTTCAAGAACAAGTTAGAAATAATGAAGATGTAGACACAAGTGCATATATACTTGAAGGTCATCCATTGCAGAAGGGTCCTCAGATTATTCTTACATATAAAAACTGAGACATAGCCATTGATATGTTCTAATGAACATGAAAGTGATGACTAAATATGTAGAGTAAGTGCACCACTTTACTTGTCAACCATTTTTATATGATTATTTTTTATAACTAACATAATGTTATTGTATAACAATATGCACTTGGGAGAATTGCAAACTGATGATGTCAGATGTGAAAGAAATGAAATTCTACTTTGGAAACGTCATGGAGAGCAGTTCTCACAGTGGATGCAAGAAAATTTACACTAGTTTTTCTATTTTGTTGAGTTTTTGTTATCTATTCAGTCACTTAACATAAAATAATTTCATGTTTTTTTCTTCTGAGTCATCAATTCAATGATAATTCAAAAGAACATTAAGAAGTACTTAGATTGATGGCTTATGGACCAAGATATATAGATTAGACTTATAAGGGCTATGTCATTAATGGGCATCAATTTCAAATTAAGGACGTAATGCGTAAGACTCATAATAGTTGTGTAACTTATGAAGCATTTAGCATGTGCAGATCTAGTGCCAGTGACATGGCGGACATTGTTGCTTACTATGGAGTTATATTGCAAATCATAATGTTGCATTATCATATGTTCTAGATACCACTATTCAAGTGTAAATGGGCCAACAAAGGCAATGGTGCAGGAGAGTAAGGTTTTACCCTTGTGACCCTCAACGTAAACCAAGCTGCATATCCCAAAGATCCTTATATTTTGGCATTGCAAGTAAGAAAAGTCTTATATTCTACTGAAAAGTCTTCACAGTGGCATGTAGTTATGAGGGCACCACCCATGAGGTATCACGAGTTAGAGACAGAAGAGGAGTTTGTTGCACCTTTATCAGTTCTTGTAAATGAATATATGGGAAACCAATCCTCTAATGATGAAAATTTCTATGTTAGAGATGATTGTGAAAGGTTCTTAGTTATGGATTGATAGAGATGCCATTGGTTATAGTAGGAAATTGATTTTTTCATCTTGTAATGTGAATATTTTGATAAGTTAGTTATGTTTCAGATGTAACAAAATAAAGAAGAAAACACTGGAAATCACTAGACGCAATCAACATTTACAAGGCATTGCACCAGCCCCGGTAAACATGAGCATGAGACGCAAGAAGCCTGCTACTGTGACTCAGAAACAAGTTGCTTCAGAAGTGGCTGAATAGGTATGTGAACGTGCAAATATCTCCCACCACAATGAATAAGAGGAGAACTTAAATCAACTTGATAAAGAGAAAATACAAAAAAAGGTTGATATCTCTTAGCCGCTGAATGAGGATATTACGCCAACATCAACTAAAGATGTTGAAACTGATGAACCTAATGCTAAGAAGAGGAAAACAAGATGGCCAACATAGATGTGTGGAGTTGCTAAAAATATTGATGAAAAGAATGATGTTGAATTCACATTACTTGGTGTGCATGAGGGTAAACAATCAATCACACTTTCATATTTCCTTGGTCCTTTGGTGAGGGAATATGTTCTTGTATTGCTCAACGATTGGACCTCGATGAGCTAACAAAAAAATAATGTGGGGTAAAATTCAGGCATTCTTTGTAACTAGTCTTTACAGTTATATGTTTTTTCTAAATGTATTATAGATAGTTTATTAATATCCATTGAAAATGTACAAGCAAGGTTCAATATTACTGAAGAATGGAAAAAGATGTTGTTTTGATGCCTTTTGGTACTTTGTGACTTGCTTCTAAATCCAAGTTCCTTGCTCAAGTAAAAAAAAAACTAGTAGGCCTGAAATACCTATGTTGAAACCAAGTACCATACAATCTCAGACAGTTTGAAATAATTGGGTGATGAATAAAACTACCAAAGAGGATGAGGTTCGGTATGGCAATTTCTCTATTTTCATATAATTGTTTGAGTCTAAAAATCATTGATTATTGGATTACTTTTGTAGGATCATAGTGACAGATTTAGGAAGCTGAGGAAGGCACAAAATCATTATACCACCAGCCGAAAAGGAATGAATCGCTTGGGGTATGAAATGGTATAGGTCTCACTTGGTTAAATTGAGTATTTATCTTTATCTATTTGTGTTAAGAAACCTATTTTCTGGAAGGGGAAGGAGAGTTATGATCCTTCAACATTAAATAGAGAGAGTTTTCTGGTTTTTCTCCAAGAACAAAGAGGCTAAAAACGTGAATAAGGGTTTGTGCTTACATAAAAATCGCATTTATACCCTTTACAATCCAACTTTAAATATTCAAACAAAGAAATCAAATAAAAATATACGAGAGTGGTCTAACTCGGCCACATGCCTCGAGCTGAGTGGTCGAGTCGGATAAAAATACGTGATATGGCTACTGACTCGACCGTGATGGTCAAGTTGGCCCATCAAGCTGGCTGAATCATATTTCCTCCTTTCTATTTTAGCTTCAAATCTACTTCCAAGAAGTTAAACTCGAGTAGAGATCGAGCCGCAAGGTTGAGTTGGGTCTTGGTGCTGAAAAAAACTCTTTTGATACCCAACTCGAGCATGTTGGTCGAGTCATAGGTCAAGCTTGGTAGTTTGGTTGCATTTCTGCTCAACTCGACCGCAACCTCAAGTTGAAAAAAATGAGCAATCTTTTCTTCAACTCGACCTTGGTGGCCGAGCAGGCATGTTGAGTCAGTTGAACTGGACATATGAAGATCAACTTGACCATTGTGTTTTAGATGTGAGGTTGAATCGAGTATGTGTTTTGCATACTTGCCTCTATTAGCTCCAAAGTGTATCATCTTGTCGAATTTTGCTAATTCTTTTTATTACTAGTCCAAAATGGTCTTGAAAGCGTCTAATTGTAGCAACTCCAAATACAAATATGTATGCAATGCTAATGCAGAAACACTTAACTCTAGATGCTATGCATAAATGATGGAATTATGCAGGAATGGTAACAAATGATAGCCTAAAACTAGTTAAAATGCATACTTATCAATCCACTCATAGTTCTGGTATTATAGATGATGCGGTCTATCAAGTGATGGGAGGATACAAGCCTGGAAGAATTAGAGAGATGGGCAGAGGGGTGACTGCAACAAAGCTAGCTTTCATGCAGTGTGGATATGCACATGTGCATAAGCTTGAAGCTAAAAAGAGTTAGTTGATCAACCAGATTGCATATCTACAACTTCTAGTTCATGGCTTAGCTCAAGGGAAGCAGGTTAGTTAATTTCCAGTAATGTGAAATAATGTTACCTTATTAGTGTTATACATTCACTTTTGTCTTCTCAATGCAATGTGATAATGTTTCGAAGTCCAAAGCTAGAAAAGCTACCAAAGTAATTATTAAGTGCAAACTACTAGATCAGTAGACAATCAAAGATGTTGTGGTAGGGAAAGGAGAGTTCTGCTCGTCTGATGCAATGTACAAAATTAGAGGCATTCCTATTTGTCACAATGAAACAAATGTTAATATCACAACTGTGTGTAGAAATGATGCATTTATCTAGAGGCTAACATCGGGAAATGTCAAGGCTTAGCCAAGCCCTAGGTACGAAGATTCTATGGCTAGCTGATAAAATCAAGTTGGACAATGAATTGAACTATCTAACTCCTAATAACAATGTTAGTTCATTGGTAATGTTTGCATTTCCGTCTATCTTATTCTTGTTTCATTGTATGGTGTGCATGATATTTCTTACATTATATAATTGTATGTTTGCATGAATTAGGTTCCACGTGATAAAGTCATTGTATATGACTTAAATAGATAGGATGTTATAGTTGTTGAAGGTACTTTGATATCAACTGATCCAAATGAAATGGTCAATAGTATACCTCATACCCAATGTTGCAATTGTGAAAGTTGATAAGGTGTTTATGAAGGACATTCACATGTGGAGACCTATCAGTGATAAAAAGTACTTGATGGGTAGTGTACTTCATGAGTCTATAATGTGGCCTATTTCAAATACAGGAATGTGTAGTCCTCAACACCTATCACCACCAAAAGCATCATCACTTTGGGTGATATTATGAACACACACTGCAATAATCTGTGATAGTTTGACTTGATTTGGTTTGGTATGTTGATATGTTAGGTTTGGTATGTTGGAATGTGGTGCGATGTGTTAAACTAGCTCTTAATGTTGTATGGCAAAGTGTTATTTGTACCTTGAACAATAGTATATCTAGTGGTCAGGGTAAATATATGTTGTTAGATGTGAATAAATCTAGGGAAATCATTGCAGAAGGTGAAGTCCTATCTAATAAATCAGAAAATAGAATTTATTTCGTTCCACTGGGTCCAAAATATTGGTGGAAGTTGTGAAGGTTGGAACTGCTTGTGTGTGGAAACCAAATTCAGAGGTGGAATTCGTTTCTGATGCAATGGGATCAACAGTAGCATGACCTAATGATAAACTTGTCTTTATGTGATTGTGTTGAAGTAAATTTAACATTTGAGTGTGAGCTTATGTTTGAAGTGTATCTCATACTTGAAGTAGGTGTGTTTACTCGTCAAAGTCGTGTAATGTAAGTGTTTGTTAACAGACCAAAACATATATATGAATAAGTATGCACATTTAACATATAAGTAACATAAGTTTTATATATTATTATTTGAAATACGAAATTAAAAATTTATCGTATAAAACATTATAATTGTAACTTCAAAATAAAATTCGAATAAATTTATAGAACATTATAATTTTCATACATTCTAATATGTTCTCTAGTAATATATTATCATAAATCATATTTTGAAAATCTAGAATTTAGGACTTAGAGTTTAAGGCTTAGTGTTTAGGGTGTAATCTATAAGACATTACAATTGTAACTATGATGTTACAAAAATAAAATTTCAATAATCATCATATATTCTAGTATTTTCTCTAATAATAAATCAAAAATAGTGTCGTAATTCATATTTTTAAAGTTTAGATTTTAGGATTTCAGTGTAAGAGATTATAGTTTAGGGTTAGAGATTAGAGATTAAATATATATTTTTGTTTGGAGAGATTAAGTATATATTGAATTTCTTTTATAATGTTTAATAGTCATAAAATTCAAAATTTAAGCTCTAATTTAAATGACTTAAGAAATGTATAATGTTTTCATAATTGTAATTTTAAAAAATTACATTAAATAATTAATTGAAAATGGAATATTAATGTTGAACTAAAAAGAACCAATAAAAAGTGTATTAGGATTAGTGATCGGGTACAATCTCAACCGTATGATATGTCAATATCAATTGTTCGATCTACCAGAAAGAAAGTGATGCTAATTGGCTATAGTTCTACTGGGCATGAAACCAACTGATTTATTGACCCTTACAACTAATCGTAACAGAGAACTAGGATTATTGTCTCTCAATTGTTGATGTTGTTTCTTTCTTCTGCTTTGTCGTTTCCGAGGTACACCATTCTCTCTCGTTGCGTGACATTTCTGCATACTTGTTGGGTCTATCGTTAGTTATTCATTATTGTTGATAAGTAGGTGACTTTTTGAAGAAATTTGGGATTTATCCGTTGGGTTTCTATGAATGTATATTGGTTTAATTGGTTTAACCAAACCATTATGTTTTAATTTGATTTCCGATTTAGTCCCTGTTATACATTTGAGATTGTTTATATGTCTTCTTTTAAGTCTCTGTTTTGAACTCAAGAAAGAAGACGAAGATTCATTTTTACTCCGTAACTGTTTTTGCCTCTTTCACTAAAATGGTATCAGAGCTATTGCTCTTCTTCCGCAGATAATCTCTTCGATTTTCTTCTCCTTCAGCTTAGTTCTTGAGTTCGATTTCATCTCTCAAGTCTTCCTCCTCCGTCATCTTGATTTCCGGTGAATACGATGGTTTCCGGCACAAGAATGTGGCGTCGTACGGCAAGATTGGAATCTCCGACTGACGAAATTGATCCTCCAAACAACTCGCCTCCGAGTCATCCTTCAAACAACCCGACTTCCACATAACCAATAATCGATTACACGGATAGCTACTCGCCGTACGCTTTGTCTAATGGCGATAATCTAGGTAGTGTAATCATCTCTGAGATTCTTGATGGAACAAATTTTTTCATCCTGGCATATAGCTATGACTATAGCTCTAGATGCGAAGAACAAGTTAGCCTTCGTCAACGGATCTTTGACTCGTCCTCTCGAATCTCACGCGAGCTTTAGGTTATGGTCTCGTTGCAATAGTATGGTCAAATCCTGGCTCTTGAATTCCGTTTCAAAGCAGCTTTACAAGAGCATTCTTCGTTTTCCCGATGCTTCAGAAATCTGGAAGGATTTAACGATTCGCTTCAACATCACAAATCTCCCTCGCTCTTATCAATTATCACAACAAGTTTGGTCTCTCCAGCAGGGATCGATGAACTTATCGGAGTATTACACCACCTTAAAGACTCTCTGGGATGATCTCGATGGTTCTGATTGCTTGGATAATTGCAATTCTTGTAAGTGTTGCAGGTTGTTTATGAAGAAGGCAGAACATAACAAAATCATCAAATTTCTCGCTGGTTTAAATGAGTGTTATGCCAACATTCGAAGTCAGATAATCATGAAGAAAACCTTGCCTGATCTCCCTGAGATCTTTCATCTTCTTGACCAAGACCATAATCAAAGAAATATTGATTTTTTTTTCATTCTACTAATGCGTCTGCTTTTCATGTCTCAACTAACACTTCTAACTCGGCCACGGTTAATGCGAATCAGTCTTCTTACAAAAATAATTCGAAGCAGACCTCTAGACCTCAATGTTCTCACTGTGGTTATGTTGGACACACAGCAGATAAATGCTACAAACTACACGGCTACCCTCCTGGTTACAAGCACAAGAACAAGAACGTTGATAGTCGAGACAAGTTGTCCACAACAGTCGTTGCTAATGTTGCTTTGCAGGATAAAACCAATGTTGTTGAGTTTGCAGGTATATCAGAAATGGTTGTAGGGTTATCTAAGAATCAGATACAAGATGTGATTGCCTACTTTAGCTCCCATTTGCAACCACCTCCTCAGGCTGTGAAAACCAACACGACATCAACAACTGCTCCTACTGGTATTTCCTTTTCTTTGTTGACTTTATGCTTCATTGGTACAATGGCTACTTCTAGGAATGTTTTAGACTTTCAAGCATGGATAATAGATAGCGGTGCTACTCATCATGTCTCTCATGACAAGAGATTGGAAGTGTGCGGTGCTACTCACCATAGAAATTGCAGGAATTGGAAGTGTGCGGCTAAACATCAACTTCATTATACATAATGTGTTGTTCATTCCAAGTTTCAGGATTACTCTCCTTAGTGTGAGTCAACTAACAAAGGATTTAGGATCCAAGATATATATTGATGCGGACTCTTGTGACATTCATGATCATACCAAGGAATGGATGATTGGACAAGGTAAACAAATTGGGGGATTGTACATTCTGGAAGATTCTGCTTGTCTCAGTTCTCCACCTTCAGTTCAATATTTATTTCTTCTGTAGTTGTGGATTCTTCCTTATGGCATAGTCGATTAGGTCATCCTTCATATGCTAAGATTGATGTAATGAATATATGTTCTTGGTTTACTAAAAAGGAATAAAGAGGATTTGATTCACTGTGAGATTTGTCAACTTGCTAAACAAAGACATCTTCCTTTTATATCAAATAATAACATGTCTTCTAACCCCTTTGATTTAATCCACATAGATACATGGGGTCCATTCTCTGTCCAATCTCACGATGGTTATGGATACTTTCTTAGCATTGTGGACGACAATACTAGAGCCACATATGCTCAGATCTAAAGATGAGGTGCTTTATGTGTTTCCAGAGTTTCTGAAAATGATCGAAACACAATATTCTACTCGAGTTAAGTCAGTAAGGTCAAACAATTCTCCAGAGTTGGCGTTCAAGTCACTATTCAAGGAGAAAGGCATAATATCATACCACTCGTGTCTTGAGACTCCTCAACAAAACTCGGTGGTGGAGCGTAAGCATCAACACATTCTCAATACAGCTCGATCATTGATGTTTCAATCTCAGATACCTATCGAATACTGGTCAGATTGTGTCCTTTCCGCAGTCTTTCTGATCAACATTCTGCCATCTCCCTTGCTATTAAATAAGTCTCCTTTTGAACTGCTCAACTCCAAGTTACCTCACTACTCTTCGTTACATGTATTTGGATGCCTCTATTACAAGTCCACTTCTCCTCATCAACGACATAAGTTTCAGCCTCGATCTCGAGCTTGTGTTTTTTTTGGGATATCCAGCTGGATATAAAAGCTACAAATTACTTGACTTAGAGTCTCATCAAATCTCTATCTCACGTAATGTTGTCTTCTTTGAGCATATCTTCCTGTTTGCTAATGGAACTCCTAATGCAGATATTTTCTCACAACTGAACCAGCACACTGCAGAGGATCCTGTTACCGAGCATGTTGATACATCCTCCCGAGCAGTTCTTGAATCTGTTGACACTGCACCAAATATGCAAGATAATCAGGTTTGCAATCCTACAACAATCTGTCCTGAAGTTCCTTTTAATACAGCACCCTCTAAAAGACAGAGTAAGCAGCCAACATACTTGAGTGACTATTACTGTGACACTATGTCTAATGTCCGATATCCCATCTCAGCTTTTGTGAACATCACTCAGCTATCTCCTGATCATCAAGCCTTTATATGTGCGGTTGATCAGCATTCTGAGCCTAGCTGTTTCACACAAGCTAAGAAGTCAAAAGAGTGGGTTAATGCAATGGATCTGGAAATCAAAGCTTTGGAGGACACTAACACTTGGACAGTATGTTATATTCCTAATGGTAAAAATCCGATTGGATGTAAATGGATATATAAGGTAAAGTTAAATGCAGATGGTACATTGGAGTGTTATAAGGCTCGTTTGGTTGCCAAAGGGTATAATCAACAAGAAGGTATTGACTTTGTGGACACATTCTCACCTGTAGCGAAAATGTCTACTGTTAAAACACTTCTTGCAGTCTCGGCAACAAAGAACTGGTTTCTGCATCAACTTGACATCTCCAACGCCTTCCTCAATGGGGAATTAGAGGAAGAGATTTACATGTCTTTACCTCCAGGTTATGCATCTAGAAAGGGGGAATCTTTGCCAAATAATGCAGTCTTGAAGCTACAAAAATCTCTTTATGGCCTTAAGCAGGCATCTAGAGAATGGTTTTTGAATTTTAGCTCAACTCTACAAGATCTCGGTTTTCACAAATCTTATTCTGATCATGCTCTTTTCATTTGTCATAATGCAGATGGTTACATTGCTTTACGTGTTTATGTCGACGACATAGTTATTGCAAGTAATTGTTCAGAACTTGTGACCCAACTCATTACAGATTTGTCAACCACATATAAGCTTTGAGATCTTGGATCATTAAAGTACTTCTTAGGATTGGAGATAGCTCGTTCTGCAAAAAGAATACCTATTTGCCAAAGAAATTACATTCTCGGACTGCTGGAAGAGACAGGTCTCCTTGGTTGTAAGTCTTCTTCTATACCTATGGAATCTAGCACTAAGTTGAGTCTGCATAGTGAAGAATCAGGTGTAGAACAACCTGAAGTCTATCGTAGACTAGTGGGAAAACTGATGTATCTCACAATCAGCCGACATGACATCTCTTTTGCTGTCAATAGACTTTGTCAGTTCTCTTCATCACCCAAAAAATCTCATCTCAATGCCGCCTACAAAGTTTTACATTACCTAAAGCGATCCATTGGCTTGGGATTGTTTTATTCATCAACTTCTGATTTGCAGCTCAAAGCTTTCACAGATGCTGATTTGTCTTCATGTTCAGATACGAGACAATCTACTTCCGGTTACTGCATGTTTCTAGGCGATTCATTAATATCTTGGAAGTCCAAGAAACAAGATGTAGTGTCTCGTTCCTCAGCAGAATCTGAGTATCGAGCAATGGCATTTGCTAGTTGTGCGATATCATGGCTTGTCAAGCTTCTGAACGAATTACAGGTACCTCATCTTGGTCATGCGCCTCTGTTTTGTGATTCCACAGCAGCTATACACATCGCCAACAATCAAGTCTTTCACGAGCGAACGAAACATATTGAGAACGACTATCACACCATTCGGGATTACATCACCAGCGGCTTAATCAAAACTATGCACGTTTGGTCTCAACATCAACTTGCCGATGTGTTAACCAAACCTTTGTTCCCAACTCTCTTTTCGAATCTCATTGGCAAGATGAGCTTAATTTCTATATATGGCTCATCTTGAAGGGGAATATGAATGTATATTGGTTTAATTGGTTTAACCAAACCGTTACCTTTTATTTTGATTTCCGGTTTAGTCCCAGTTATACATTTAAGATTGTTTATATCTCGTCTTTGTAGTCTCTGTTTTGAACTCAAGAAAGAAGAAGAAGATTCATTTTTACTCCGTAACTGTTTTTGCCTCTTTCACTAAAAGTTTTGTATAAATTTTTTTGACTAGGTCTCTTTTGTTGATTTGGGATCCACCATAAGCAGTGACACAAAAACGGTAAAACTTTCCAATCTTCTTTAAAAAAAATTTGTTCCATTCTGTTCCTGATATGTTGTTGCTTTTCTTACTTTTAGAGCACGAACGAGCAACGGTGGGGAAGAATTTGATTGCTAAAGGTTGTGGGTTTTTGCTCTCTCCTTCAAACACCCTAGATGAGACTACTTCTAGATAGCAGATGATTCACTTCGTTTTGATCTGCAGGTTTTGTATTCATGATTTTGCTTCGTTTTAGGATTTCATATAGAGTAATATTTCTTAGGTTATTTAATATATGGATTTCACTTGGAAAATTGCATCCTTAGCATCTAAAAGTAGAATAACTTACTGATTGCATTCGTTATTGTCATTTTGAAACAAATATCAAGAGGAATCTTTCTCCAAATTCTCCCTAACGTATTGACTTATTTGTTCTGGTGTTAGTTGAATTTCTTACTGTGTTCGAGATTTCATGTTAATTTCAGTGTTGTTTTTACGTTCTGATTTAGAAATGCAAGCACAGCAAGGAATAAGCTGCGGACTCCCGGCAAACATAATCATACCAAAGCTCCACTTACAACCACTACAAGAAGCAGATGATAATCAAGGAAGTGATGTGGAGGAGTTCACACGACTACAGTAACGACACTACAAGAAAATAAGACAATTGCGATGGAAGAAACCATCGCAGATATGTCGCAAATAGGAAATTGAGACAGACTTGTGACGGCGACTAAAACGTCGCTATTCTTTAATCGCAAGCCAAAAAACGTCGCAGAGATCTCGCATAGTCTGTGACGTATTAATATGTCGCAAAGTCATTGCTAGAACAGGCGCCGCAAAAGCGAAGCAGATTGTGCGCTACATTTGCGACACCAAACAATGCGACGTTTCTGCGACTTCGTCTCCTGCGATGATTCTGCGACATTTAAAACTGTGACAGCTTTGCGATTCTGTGTTAGTGAGTCTTCAGTGACATTCATTTCTGCGACGTAATTGCGACTCCAACATCTGTGAGGCCTCGTCTTGCGATTACCCTGCGATGTGTGCATCGTGGACAGTTTTGCGAGTATGTTTTCTGCAATGGCTATGCGACATTTTTTTATGTAAAAGAAATTAAAAAAGAAATTTTATAAATAAATAAAACTTAAAATAATTTAAATAAAATAAATATTTAAATTAAAAATGTTTTACAAAATATTTTAATACTAAAAATTGTCAGATTAGTCCAAGTTGACCGAGCCGGAACCCGCATCTTCATCGTTTATCTCTGCAAACTTATCAAATAATTTTGAGTCTTTCTTTGCCATGATAAACCACAGTCGATCATATGTTGAAATCTTCTTTTTTACCTTGGCCAGCTCACTGTTCGTCCGATCTAACTCCTGTGGCTTACGATGGACAAGTTCCCTCAAATCGTTAGATACTCTAGATGATTGAGAGAATCCTTGCAGCGAGATACACTCTTTAATCCTTGACCCTAGGGAATCTAATCCAAACAGTCTCCTTTTTTACGGGGAGCGATCTAAAAAAAATTTTAAACGTTAGATAAATTAATTTAAACTACAAATAAGAGAATGAATTTTAAATAATTTTACCTGGGCATATATTTGGTTCTTGTGTACAGTGTATAATCCACCGGATGCAGACCTCTCATCACTGCAATCTTGAGTAAGTTCCTGCAACTTTGTAGTAACATCTTTGTACAGTTTATCTGCTTTTTAGTCCACAAAAACCCCATCTTGGTTCCTTTTGGTCACGTACATGGTGTTGAGAATATCATGTTGAGTATGCCATGATTCCTCTTGCTGAAATTATTGTAAAACACATATTAAACGAATTAAGTGTTATATAATTTATGTAATATTTAGGAATAAATTAAATCTGAAATACTGACCTGTTTGCGGGCTCGAGCTTTACCCGAAGTCCGGCCTGAGCAATACTTTTGCGGACCACTGCCATGTGGATCAGATAATCGAGCCGCTCGAGAGCTATCATTCTTCCTCTGCAACTTTGGATCTTCCCATAACCGAATCAGATCTTCCCAGACTGATTCTTTGAACCGTTGGGGCATTACTTCGTTGCTTTTCTTCTTCCATTTACCCTTTCAACGTCAAATCTGATCGCCCTTTCGTCTCTTCAAAACCGCCACTAATTTCTTGTGAACATGAGTTGTAATTGATTACTCCTAGTGGAAACGTTGCTACAAAAAATGATTAAATTACTATTATAATCTGCTGGAAAAGAAATAAAAAAAAAAGAAACGAAAATAAATTTACCGCAAATGTTTTGAACCATCAATCGATAATATGGAGGGGCGTCTGGGTAAAATTGGCATGCGGTTCTTGGAAATCTTGTTCGAAAATTTCCCAAACTGATGTCGCCAATATCCCGTCGTCATTGAACCTACATATTTTAACTCAAAAAACAAATACAACATTGATAGTAATGAAACTATAAATTAAAAAATTAGAAGTTTAAAACATACCGCAAAGTCCCCGGGGGACGGTTCCGATGGAGGTTTGGGAGATATTTGTGGACAAGATCCGAGAGAATATCCTCGATACTCCTCACGGCAGCCACCTCTGATGTCAGGGTCTGGTTAATTTCGGCAGGCGCATGAGCAGTATCGGCTACTGGGGAAAATCCCAGTTGAGAGCTGAAACTAGCGCCCGATGTAAAATTCGAAATATGTTATATAAATTCAAAAAAACATTATATAAATCTAAAAACATATATAATGCCAAAAATGTTTCATAAATCTTACAAACGATTTATAAATCCAAAAACATTGTATAAGTTCGTGAAACGTTTTATTAATCCCTAAAAACATTTTACAAATCCTTAAATAAATTATAAATCAAAAAACATTTTATAATACCAGATAACATTTTGTAAATCTAAAAAAACATTTTTAAAATTTTAAAAATTCTTTTTCAAACCTTAAAATCGTTTTGATAAATCCTAAATTTGTTTTGTATATCTTAAAATTGTTTTGTAAATCCTAAAATTCTAGATCTAACAAATTCATTTCTAAATATATGATATTCAATCCAAAAGCTAACATATTCAAACAACAAATTGAAATCTTAAATCTCGAAACTAAAAAGGAGGTTTACCTTGAGATGAGGAGTGGAGAGAGGAGGTTGCCGATGGAGAGAGGAGGACGCCGGAGCAAGCTTTTCCGGAATACATGGAGGGAAAGTGAAGAAAATTAGATGAGGGAAGAAGAAGATGAAATGAGAGAAGAGGAATGAGGGGAAGAGAGGACTTACCTTGGATGGCGGCAGCGGAGATGGCGTCAATGATGGCCGCGGAGGTGAGCCGGAGAAACGTCAACAGGGGCATCTTTAAGAGAAAATGAGAGATGTGTTCAAAATCCCGAGAGACAAAATGCGGAGAAGAGAAATGGCACACAGGTAAAAAGGGTGTGGGCTTCGCAAGGACGTCGCAAGTCTATGACGCTACTATGATACAAATAGGGTTTTTGGGGTCTGCGACGTCAGGCCAAAACGTCACAAAGATATCGCATACTTGTGATACCCTTGCAACGTTTTGACCTTAACGTCGCAGGGATTAGCAAACCCCAATTTATAAAAAAATCTCAAAAAGCCTAAGTATTCATACTACAAGTTCGGGGTTGTTGTCCCGGGAACCCCAATCATATTAGATACGATTGAGGATAGACGACTGATGTATGCCCATTTTCCACTTACATTATTGTTCAACTGTCTAAATTTTGTATAATGTATTGATTAGGATAACGGTTGCACCACTACGCATACGGTTTTTGGGGTTTGCAACATTCATGCGACGCTGCAAACCCCTATTTTTGATTAAAAAATATAATTTATATAAAAGATTCATTCAAATATTTAAAAAACTCAATTAGTGATATTATTCTTTTCGGAGTCTTCTTCTTCATGAGTGTCTTCCGTTAATATGCAATATTACGTACACGTGAATTTCACCATCCAGTGCATTCTTTGTACATGTCATACTCTATTTCTGGTAAATTAGGGAAGGACTTTCGTAAGAAGTCAATCCAACTGGGCAAGCAACTAGCAATCAAAATACAATATACTCAACCTAATCAGAGCCAATCATGATTAAGGTAAGTGTTGTGGTGCAAATTGAACTTGATAAAAAACAGAGCACTAAAACAGAGCATTAAAACAGAGTAAAAACAGAGTACGAAAACAGAGCAAAAACAGGGGATAAAAACAGAGCATAAAACAGAGCAATGTGCAAAAAACAGAGCACAAATTGAGCAGAAAATTATAGAAGAAGATGGGTTCTTGAGGTTAGGGATCAATGATCAAAGCATTCCTAGGAGTTCTAGACTTGTTTATCAACATATTTAGATGAACTCTAGGCAAGGAATCACATCAATCACATTCATTCTCATGCAATGAGACCTCTCTTAAACCACAACCAGACTTGATTGTCACCAATGTTTAGTGGCTTAAGAGGCAGTAAACACAAACCTAACAAAGCCTAATAACACCATAGACAGTCAATCTCTTGAGCTAGGAGAGGTTATCTCAACTTAAGCTCTTTCAAGCATTTACACAAACACCTTGTGGGTGGGAAACACCAAACAATCATATTTCAATTGATCAAAGAGAAATAGGTATTAAGCACACTTAAAGTGAAGAGATTTAAGCCTAATCAACCTTAAACAAGTTTGGAAAGCCCTAGATTTACCCTGATCTCACCATCTCCTCAAGAACCCTAACTGATCTACTCAATATTCATGATGAAGAACATAAACCCATAATTATAAATCATTAACATCAAAAGATATATCAGGAAGAGATGCACAACAATGCTTAGAGGCAGAAAATAAAATAACCAAAAGACCAACAAGGATCTAAGATTCAAATAAGAGAAATTACAAGAGAAAAATAGAAAAGTCTTTTTTGATTAATAGAAGGCTAAAACGTGGGTACTAGCCTAATTACATTAAGGGGGTATTTATACTCCTTTCTACAAAATACCCTAAAAAGTCAACTCTTGAAAAAGTCAAAATTTTTGTGGGCAAAAAAGCACTCGACCAAGTGATGGTCGAGTGTGTTGGTCGAGTGTCAGTGAGATATGCCAAATCTTCTAGATCACGTCCTGAACTTCAACTCTAGGCCGATTGATTCACCCACGAGACTTCTTGTAGTCTAAAATCCTCCATAATAAGCTCTTCAAGTACCTAAAATCCACCCTTATGCAATGTATGCAATGCCCACTACCAAATACACATAATAGACTTAAAAGGCCCTAGAACGATGATAATACTACAAATGTGAATGCAAAATGTGCTAGATAATGCCCCTAAAATACGCTAATATACAGACACATCAACTCCCCGAAACTTAGTCTTTGGTTGCCCACAAGCAAATGCATAGAGCTAAGAAGGAAGAGAGGTTGCTGACAATGGGAACATGTCACCTCAAACAAACAACTTATCAAGCTCAAAACCGTAATCCACATGTGAACCCCTATTCCATTGTAAAAATCACAATCTACTTACATCAAGGCTTAGCATAATAACCGAATACTCCCTAATACTTAGCTGGACTCTAAGAAACTCAGAATTGAAACATATTTCTAAAAGTGCAGACCGCAAGAGGGGATATTGATCAAAGTCCTTGGGATTTAACTTCCCCAAATTCAGCTAGACACTCTTATTTCAACTCCTACTTTTTGCTTGAACTCATACTTCTTTGCTCCAGCTTTATCAATGAAACACGAAAAAGTACAGGTTTGCGCACAGTCTCGATTCACCTTAGGCATCAATGTATTAGCTTTCTCAATGAACACGAAAAAATGCAGGTTTACGCACAGTCCCGGTTCATCTTAGGCAACATCAAAATGGTTTTATCAATGAACACAAGAAAGTACGGGTTTACGCACAGTCCCCGTTCATCTTAAACCATATTATGCGAGCTGAGTTGTAAGAAGGATGATTCTATTATTTTTTTGCTTTTCTTTCTACTTAGCTAGCTAAACCCAAGAAATGATCTTATGCAAAACATATCAAGCACATAATTTGACAAAAATCAAACTCGATTATGAGGAAACAAATCTGGTCCTTTTTGAGACACAATAGAAGCATCAGTTTCTAAGGCCAATATTATACCAATCATTGTTCAAGAGGGAAAAAGCAAGTTCAAGAGCTCATTATGGTTACTAGCCAATCAACCTAGCAAGATTGTCTATCATTAAAAAGATGATTCCAAAAACTCTAGACTCAATCCTATATGAATGCAATGGAGCTACATGAACACTCTATTTTTGACTAATGCTTTTTCATGGGTTTTCAAATTTTTATGGGTTTTCTATGCCATGAATGCCACATAAATGAAGAAATATGCTAACTCAAAATATTTTTGGTTTTTCTATTCCTTAAATGACATGCAAATGATGAAATGAGGAAAATCAAAGCTAAGAATCACACAAATCAAAGTCAAATATCCCCTAGAACCCTCCCCGAAACTTAAATCACACAGTCTCTTGTGTGTATAAAAGCCCGAAAGAAGATCCTAGACCAGCAAGTCAATAGAAATTATGTAATGGTATATACAATGACGGGAGGGAGTTCTGTACCTCTCAAAGGTTCCAGTAGTGGGCTGTCGTCGCGTCCATAGCCTCGAACGTGTAACCTCCACTTTCCTGGCGACGCTCGGGCTCCCCACGGGTCGAGCGTGCCAGTCGAGTGTCCTAGCTGACGCTCGACCTGGCGTTGCTCGAGCGCCTGGCTCGAGCTTGCAGCTCCAGTTGCGAGTGGCCTCCTGTATGAAAATGCTGCTACATTTGCAGAGGAGTGTATTGCTGGTGTTGGTTGTTGTTCCCTTTCGCGATCCATAGATACAGAAGCACGCCTTGGACGAACAGACCCTGATGATTGACCTCTATCCCTATCCAAAGTTGTTATCCTCCTATTCAGCTCCTCATTATCTCTCCTCCTTCTCTCCCCGTTTTGGGTTAGAGACAAACGTGGACAGCCCACAATTCTGCAGCATCATATCCACATCCCGAGTCAACCCCATAGCAGTTAATGCCTCCTTGCATGGATAGCGAGTTCTCACAAAATCTATTCTTCTCAGATCTATCAAAGCCCTTTCTGCGTTGTGTTTCTTCTTCAGCTATTTCTCTCTCATCCCAGCCAGAATGATCTCCCTTGCCTCCTCAGCTTTTTGGTCCCCATATCCAGTTTCATGGAGTGTCTCCTCCACGAGATCTGCTTCGATGTCCTCCTCCGCATACCGCATGTTCCAATACAGGATCATCCTCATCCATGTATTCTAGCTCTTCCTCCGACTCACTAGCTGATCGGATCACCAACCTGCTTCTTTTCTTTTTGTCAGGTTTGGGTCTTCTTATGGAAGACTCTCCTTGGTGAGGTTGGTTTTTGAACCTTGCGTTGTTTTTAGCCTCAAGTAGGAGGAGGCTTGCGTGGTTTGTTTTTCGGTCAGACATGGTGGTGATTCACCGAAAAAAGAGGAGGAATCAGACGCTCCAGGTTGACGCTCGATCGGAGTGTGGTCGAGCGTTGCTTCTGTGCGGCAGAATGATCAACGCTTTGCAAGAAAGAGCCTTTGAGACCTTCTTCACTCGGCTCACAAGAAAACTTCTGCAAAAAAAGAGAGGAAAACTAGAGAGAGAGAGTTTAGTAAGAAAATGAGAATTGGTTTGAATGAGAAGGGAGAGGGTCTTCCTCTTTATATAGGGAGCTAAAGATAAGAGGAAAATCTTTTCAAATCTTTTCAAATTCGAAATTCAAATTATGATCAAATCAAATCTTTTCAAATTTAATATAAAATATATTGCATTAAAGGTAGATTTGACCCCCTTTTCCTGTTTTTCACAGTGAATGTCTACCCTTTTGAAGCTTTTGGCAAGTATAGGTGCGCAGACCTCGGATTTGACAAGGGAGTGGGACACTCAAGCATCACGATCGACCAGACTTGGTCGAGTGTCAGTCTGCCACATGACAACCGATGCTCGAGTAGGACCCTCGACCAAAGGTTGGTCGAGCGTTCTCCCATCATGTCGGTTCGGGTCCCGCTTGTCTTATTTGGGCCCCACCTTCCTGCAAAACGTACAAAAACCCTTCCAAATGCATGCAAGATTAAATAAATGCAATTTAAAGATCAAATCTATAAGATAAACAAAAAAAATTGAATATGCTTAATGTAAATGCAAAACAGAATGTATGTACAAAGGATACCGTTGGGATTACCTCCCAACTGCGCTCGTTTATAGTCTCGACCTTGACTCCCTCATATTCATTGGAGATGAGGTGACTCATCGAGAAGAACCAAAGTTCCCTCGGGAATCGTGCAGTCAGCCAAGTATGGCTTAACTTTGTGGCCATTCACTGTAAATTATTCTCCTTTGTTGTTGGTCAAGGTAACAGCACCATAGGGAATAATGTGTAGTACCTTAAAAGGACCAGACCACTTCGATCGAAGTTTACCGGGAAACAACTTAAGCATAGAGTTAAAAAGGAGCACATGATCACCGACTATGATTATCTTTGACTGAATTTTCTTGTCATGAGCTGCCTTGGTACGATCCTTATACGCCTTAGAGCTGTCATATGCCTCAAGTCTGATCTCCTCTAATTCCTGCAAATCTGTTTGCCTCTTTTCTTGGGCTGTCTTGAAATCAAAATTTAGAAGCTTAGTGGCCCAAATCGACTTGTACTCGAGCTCAACCGGTAAATGGCATGATTTCCCATAGAGTAGCTGAAAAGGCGTTATCCCAATAGGTGTCTTAAAAGTTGACCTATAAGCCCAAAGAGTATCGTACAATCTGGCGGCCCAATCACGCTTAGATATCCCAAATACCTTCATTAGGATCTGTCTATTGGACATTTCAACCTGCCCACTGGTTTGGGGATGATATAGAGTTGCCACCTTGTGTCTAACCCCATGTTTCTTGAGCAAGCTCTCAAAAACTTTGTTGATGAAATGGGATCCTCCATCACTAATCACAACTCTTGGCACTCCAAATCTAGGAAATATGATGTGCTTGAATAACTTCAGCACCATCTTTGCATCATTTGTGGGGCATGCAATGGCTTCCACCCACTTAGAAACATAATCCACAGCAACTAGAATGTAGTTGTTCCCCAAATATGGTGGGTTAAAAGGTTCCATGAAATCAATTCCCCAGCAATTAAACACTTCTATCTCCAAGATAGGATTTTGAGGCATCTCATTCCTCTTGCTTATACTCCCCATCCTTTGACAAGGCTTACATCTAGATATAAACTCTTGGCAGTCCCTAAAGATGGATGTCCACCATAAATCGGATTGAAGAATCTTCTGTGCTGTCTTGAATGTTGCAAAGTGACCGCCATATGCATATTCATGACAATGTTCTAATATCCATTTAACTTCCTCCTCTGACACACACTTCCTGAAAAGCCCATCAGGTCATTTTTTGTAGAGATACGGTTAATCCCTGAAATACTGCTTGACATCCCTGAAGAAGTTCCCCTCCTACCAAGAAATTCACCAGATCGGCATACTATGACAAGCAAGTCCCAGCAAGTTTCAAACCAATCGAAAACATCATATCCCACTAATGAACAGATGCTCGACCTTATGGTGGTCGAGCGTCATGGTCGAGAGTGTTATAGAGAAGCTCAAAAGATGTTCTTCTGGCATATCGTCTTCCATTGGTAGAGACCCTTTCTACCCCAGGCTTGTCTACCACTTCCATATCAAATTCTTGCAACAGTAAAATCCACCTAAGCTATCTAGGCTTAGCATCTTCTTCTTCATTAAGTACCTCAGAGCTGCATGATCTGTATAAACTATGACTTTTGACCCGAACAAATAAGATATGAACTTCTCAAAGGCAAACACCACTGCAAGTAATTCTTTCTATGTTGTGGCATACTTCACTTGTGCCTCATCCAGTGTTCTGCTAGCATAGTATATAATATTGAGCTTCTTATCCTTTCTTTGTCCCAGGACTGCTCCAATAGCATAATCGCTAGCATCGCACATTATCTCAAAAGGGAGAGTCCAATCTAGTGCTTGGACAATATGTGATGTCACTAAGGCTTCTTGAAGCTCCAGAAAAGCTTTGAGACACTCTTCATCAAAGATGAACTCTGTTTCCTTACGGAGGAGACGGGTTAGAGGTCTAGCCGTCTTCGTAAAGTCCTTAATGAAGCGTTTATAGAACCCCGCATGTCCCATGAAACTCTGGATATCCTTAACTGTTTTGGGAGGCTGTAGCTGAATCATCACTTCTATCTTGGCTTTGTCAACATCGATGCCTTTTTCTGATATCTTATGACCCAAGACGATACCCTCTCGCACCATGAAATTTCACTTTTCCCAATTGAGCACAAGGTCCATTTCAACACACGTAGATAAAACACTGCATAAATTCAACAAACAAGAGGAGAAAGAAGAGCCATAGACAAATAAATCATCCATGAACACTCAACCAACTCCTCAGTCAGATCCGAAAATATTGAAGTTATGCAACGTTGAAATGTAAAAGGTGCATTACATAGACCAAATTGCATTCTCCTATATGCAAATGTACCATAAAGGTAAGTAAAGGTTGTCATTTCCTGATCATTAGGATGTATAGGAATCTAGAATAATTCACTATATCCATCAAGGAAACAATAATATGAGTGATTAGCCAGCCTCTCTAACATTTGATCAATGAAAGGTAAAAAATAATTATCTTTCCTAGATGCAAAATTCAACTTACTAAAGTTAATGCACATCCTATGCCATGTGACAGTCCTAGTGGGAATAAAATCAACGTTCTCATTCCTAACGACAGTGATTCCTCCCTTTTTGGGCACACAATGCACATGAGATACCCATTTACTATCTAAAATTGGATAAATAATGTCAGCATCTAGCAATTTCAAAATTTCCATCTTAACAACCAATTTCAAGTTTGGATTTGATCTCCTTTGAGGCTCCTGCTAGAGTAGGATTCATTTTCAAGGTGAATTCTGTGAGTACACAAATCAAGTGAAATTCCTCTAATGTCAGATAATGAATATCCTTAGGCTTTCCTAAATCGTTTCAATTCAGCAAGCAGCATTTCTAACTCATCATCATTTAATGCATCATTCAAATTATCGGATATATTGAGTTAGATCCAAGAAATGTGTACATGAGCCCCGAGGGGAGTGGTTTGAGATCAACTTTTGGCAATTTAAGCTCTGACCAATCGTCAGGATTCACCGGATTATGACACTCGACCGAGGTGTGGTCGAGTGTTCTGATCGAGCGTGGGCAATCTGCGACAGAATCATGTCACTTGACCAAGTGGTAATCGAGCGTCATGGTCGAGTGTATAGTTTCAAATGAATCTTCCCCTTTTAATGGCTTGTAAGAGTCCAACAACTTCTTGTAAGCCTCTATTTCCAAATGAATGTACCCTTCACGACCCTCTTTTGTCAAAGCAATGCTAAGGTGATCTCCTTCCACTAATTCCTCAAATATTTGCTCAGATAGATGATTTATCTCCTAGACTACAAACAGCTGACCCTCAATAGTTGGTTTCCCCATAAGATCACTAATGTTAAAAGTCATTTTGAAGTCCTTCCCCAAATTCAATTCAATCTCTCCTTTAGGTACATTAATCACTGCTTCTGCAGTGGCCAAGAATGGTCTTCCAAACAACAGAGGGTCTTTGGGGTCTTCTCCCATATCGAGAACCTTGAAGTCTGTTGGGATTTCCACTCCTCCAACTTGAACCGGTAGATCTTCCAAAATGCCATGCGGAATCCTTACTGATCTATCAGCTAATACCAAAGATAATTTGCAGTTGTTGTACTTATCAAACCCCAAATGTTTGGCAACTGAAAGTGGCATCAAGCTGATTGATGCCCCTAAATCACATAAGCAATTCCTGAACGTTAGGGAACCTAAGGATCATGGCATTGTGAACCTCCATGGATCATCAAGCTTCTTAGGTATGACTTTCCTCTGTATAACA